>ML871567.1:18339-38165 GCA_009831015.1 Picea engelmannii
TCACAATCCAATGTCCACTGAAACTTCACACCCTTTCTTTGCAAGGAAGTGATTGGGTGTGCAATCTTTAAGAATCCTTCAATAAATCTCCTATAGTAGCCTGCAAGGCCCATGAATGATCTGACCTCTGTCACATTCTTTGGCGCCGACCATTCTCTAATGGCTTCTATATTCTCAAGATCCACTGCTATCCCATCCTTTGAAATGATATGCCCCAAATAGTGAATTTTCTTTTGATAAAATGAGCACTTGCTCAATTTGGCATACAACTGATGCTCCCTTAATACTTGCAACACCATCCTCAAATGATGTTCATGCTCTTCCTATGACTTAGAATATATAAGAATTTCATCTAAAAAGAAAATGACAAACTTGTCTAAATATTCTCGGAAAACACCATTCATTAAGCACATGAAAATAGCTAGTGCATTTGACAACCCAAATGGCACCATTGTGAACTCATAATGACCATACCTTGTCCTGAAGGCGGTCCTTCTGAATTATTCCTCTTTAATCCTTACCTGATGGTATCCTGATCGAAGATCTATCTTTGAAAATATCTTTGCATCCTTCAATTGATCAAAGAGATCATCAATCCTTGGCAAAGGATACTTGTTCTTAACAATCACTTTGTTCAACTGTATGAAATCAATGCACAATCTTAATGTTTCATCTTTCTTCTTCATGAACAAGACTTGGGCACCCCAAGGTGACACACTTGGGTGTATATACCCCTTCTTCAGAAGCTCTTTAGGCTGCATTTGCAACTCCTTCAATTCTGGTGTACTCATTCTGTAAGGAGTCTTTGACATTGGAGCTGCTCTAGGCACTAGATTTATAGAGAAATCAATATCTCTCTTTGGGGGTAGTCCTGGTACCTCCTTGAACACATCAAATTCTTCCAGGACTGCATAATCTTCCAAATTTGGCACCTTATCTTTAGGTGTCTCTTCCATATGTGCTGCAAATATTTGACACCCTTTTCTATAACATTTCTTCAGTTGCGATGCTGAAATTTATCTGATGGTTACTGCCCTGGGAATTCCCTGCACTTTCCTTTGGTTCCCATCCTCATCCAAGCAAGTAAATTTCTTGTTATGACAGTCTAGGATAGCATGATGTTGATCCAACCAAAACATCCCAATTAGGCAGTCATAAGAACCTAAAGGCAAGATGTTCAAATCTGCCCTGGTGTTCAGTCCATTCATGTCCATAAGACATGACTTAACCATCTCATTAACTTTTCTTTTGGCTCCAGTAGCCAACTGCACCAACCAAGATTTTCCATGCTTGCTTCTTGGCAAATGCAAACTTTCCACCATCTTAGGATCTATATAACTATGAATAGCTCCTGAATAAATTAAAATAGCAATGGTTTGGTTGTTGATCATACCTTCCACTTTAATCATATGTGACTGATACTCTGCTTGCTTGTTGTCCAAGGCTGCATAGATCCTTGGCACATTTCTGCCCATGTCCTCCACTATTTTAGCTTGTTGTACATTGTGAACAATCCTCCCTTTTTCACCTCTGTGAGGACAATCTCTAAACATGTGATCTCCTTTACAACCCCAACATTGAATAGGTGGTTGCCTTGGCTTTTGACCTCTTGCCTCAATCGTTCTGGGTTCTCTAGAAGTTGGTTGTCCCTGAGTATTATTTCTGAAGAATGGTGGCTTAGACCCCTTCTTCCTTTGATCCACCTTGAATTTCATTTTGTCTTCCCAAGCTTTTTGGAAAGTTGGCCTTGCTTTTTGCTGATCATAAAGGCATTTAGCTCGCTTTATGGTCTCCTCCAATGTCTTTGGATCATCATACTCTATTTTTTCACTGATGAATGATGACAATCCACTCAAATACCTTTGAATTTTAACTGTCTCATCCTTGATGAAAGAGACATACTTCAACAGTTCTAAAAACCTTCTTTCATACTCATCTATGGTCGTACTTCCAAGCTTGAGTTCAAAGAATTCTTTCATTTTCTTGTCATAATATCTCTTAATCAAGTATTTCTTCTCAAAATACTTCTTGAATTCCCTCCAAGTAACACTTTTCTCTTTAATGTGTTGCACCTGCACAAGCTGATCCCACCACATGGATGCCTTTCCCTTGAGTTGATAGATATCAATTCTACCTTTTGCATGAGAAGAATAATTATGCAATTGAAAATACTTTCTCATGACCAACAATCATGTCTCTACATCTTCATCCTTCTTGTGCTCACCATCAAATGTAGGAGGTTTGATTTTGTTCATTTCTCCTCGTAGCTCATCCACACCAGACCCCTTATGCTTCATGACAAGGGATGGACTCGAACTGTTGTGTGCTCTCATATTGGAATGCCTCGGGAAGTGATGATGATGATGTCTGCTAACACTTTTGGTTCTTCTTTTCTCATCAGGAGGCCCGTGACTTCCAGATTTGCTTGAGCCACTCTCCTTGTCCAATTTCTTTTCTATTAAGTTCAAGCTATGCAATAACTTCATGTTGAAGTCATCCTACTGCTCCTTGGCTTTCATAAGCCTTTCATTATCAGCTTTATGGATTTGAACATCATTCTGCAAATTTTTAATGGTCTTTACCATATTCATGTTTTCATTCCTTTCATCTCCATGTCCATTGGAGTTTGTCCCTTCAATGCCCAAATGGACATCCATCCCTCTAATCTCATCCTCCTTACTGTAAGTCCGTTGTGCCTCTTCCATTACTCTGGACTCTATGTTGTTCTTGAAATGATCTATTTGTTGTTAACTCTGCAAAATGTGTATCCAACAAAACTTTGTCAAGCTAATTGTTTCAACAATTTCATGAAAATATGAACAATTCTGGTTCAATAGTATATCAGAAATATTTCTTCTGATTTCCTGGAAAATTGAATTCCCCGATCAATTTTCTGGGTGGATATTTAGATTCCACTATCCAAGACCTTTCCAATGCCTGCTGCCATGCTCAATTCCGAGTCTTGAGCAAAAAGTTATGGCTACTTGAGATTTTCCCATTAATTTTTCTGTTCATTTTTCAACTTGGCGCAATTCTGCTTTATAATTATGCATTTTTGCACCTACTCCTTTGGAATTTTCATAGGATCTCAATTGGGTTTCCTCATATACATCTTATGGACACTCTGTCCAAGTTTCACCTCTTTCTGGGTTATGGGATGCTAATTACATCCGACTGAAACTCTAGGCCAAATACCATATTGTAACTGGTATGCTACAAGTACCTTCTTTTCCATATTAAACACTTTTTTCATGCTCAGAAATTTAATTCAGCTCTTGTAATGTCTTCTATGGCTCAATATCTTTCCATTGACTACTCCTGCGCCTCAATCTGATTCCGAAGCAGAAAGTTATTGCTCTTTGAAGTTAGATGGGTCTTAAAATTTACGCTCCACTGTTTGTGCTGTAACTTTCTCATAAAAGCTCTGTTTGACGAACGGTTTACACCATTAGAAATCTCTCTCCGAGCTCTTTTATTTGAGTTACAGAAACAAAGTGTGCCTTGGCACACTTTATTCTCATGGTTTTCGAGTGCCTAAAAATGCTCTTAAGGGCCTCAAAAACGCGCTGCAAAAAGATGACGTTCAACTGATATAAAACGTCGCAGGAAATCACTGGTTTTCTGTTGTTGTTCACCCTTCGAACAAATTCGCGCGCACAAATTTCAACCTATAAACCCATATTCACCATGCACAACAAAAACACAAGGTAAATCGTTCTTCGTGCAGTTATATCTTGCGCGCACTACTTTTGTGTCGTGCGCCAATAACTTGAACGCACTACTTTTATGTCGCGCGCCAATATCCACCGCGCGCAGTTTTGTACCGCACGTTGATATTCTGCATGCAGTTTTGTACCGCACGTTGATATTCCGCGCGCATTTCACTCAACGCGTTGCACCATGCCAAAGTTTAGTACACCTCCACCGCACACCAAAACTCTGCACGCACCACTAACTAAATTGTCGCGTGACAACATATACCCACATTGTGCGTGCACCAACAAAACTCCTCTGCGGTCTGCCAACACTGCACACACCATGCGCGTCATTATGTGTGTGCACACCGTCCAATGCTAAATTTAGCGTGTGCTCTTGTACACCAACATTTTTCCACTCGGCACCGAAATTTAGTGTGCACACCTGAACACTAACATTTTTCCGTGCAACACCGAAATTCAATGCGCACACCTGCACACTAACATTTTTCCGCGCAACACCGAAATTTAGTGCGTGCACCACATGCCAATATCTTGCTACGCAGTGCCGAATTTTACATATCACAAGATTTTCACTGCGCATCATGCGTTTTTAGTGCGCCCACCTCTGCACATTCATTTTTATGCGCATCAATTCCTCGTGATTTCCGCTGTAGAAATTGGGGCTTTTGGCTTAAATTTTTCCCCAATTTACCATCGACATTCTGCAACCATGAAATTTGTTCAATTTCACCTCGATAACACCAATTCAACCTTTGCAACAACAAATCGTTGTAAGTTGACATTTCTGGAACGAATTTATCCAAAATCAATTCATGAATTGAGAATGTTAACCACTAAACTCGCTCCATCTGTCATGGCTTCACTGTTACTTCAAATTCGGCCCATTCTAGATCCGAATTTGCTAGAACATATATTAAATCGGGAATATCTCATCACTTGGCCGAATTTCTCCATTTTCTCATGAATTTAACAATAGAAATTGGGGCTTTTCCCTAATTCCACCCAGTTGTTGTTACTTTTTACCATGGATGCTCTACAAACTGAAATTTGGCCACTTCGAAATAAATCCTTTGTTACATTTCACTTCAACTCAACTTTCTCGGCCCATCCAGGCTCAGTGTTGAAAACTGAAGCTCTAATACCATGTTGTAACGTCCCCGACCATCCATGCTGGGCCACGCTACGCCAGAGAACTCTTTCGTTTTCTCTGCGGAACATACTGTAACATACCCAGTATCCAACTGAGCTATGCCACCTAAATTTTATCAACTGCATGCAATTAAAATATATACATATAGAACTCTTGCGGAAACATATATATAAAATGTAAAAATCCAAGTACGTTTGTAAATGCACGGATTCACATTGAAATAACAGTAAACATATACATGCAGCATAAACAGGAAATACCCATAAAAATAAACATAGTTATAACTGCACATATGATAACCCATAAAAATAAGCACGTAAATAACAATGCAACATATAAATTTATCACACAATTGGCACTTATCTTGGTAAGAATGTCACTAATTGCATGCAGACCTTCCACGAACCTCCCAGCTTTAGACCACACTGTTTATCACTCTCAACAGTGAGTCACCCCCGAGCTAGGACTAAACTCCATCCAGGTAAAGGGATTCCTAACCAGGCCAAAGGCTCATATACAACAGGAAAGACTCTGTCTCAGGTGCCAACTCAACTAACAACCTACAGTCCCTCATTCCCCACATGCCTGTCCCACCCAGGAAGTGTGCCCCTTCTCTGCTCAACAGTCCTTCGACTGCCCCACTTCCTTTCCGGGCTTCAGCAACAGGACGGATAGGAAGTCTCAGAGCACTGTAATTGCAGTTTAGCACCTTCAGGAAATCAATTCCCAACATTTCTCTCACCTAGAGAATTGCTCACGGGCCTGACAACCCGCCTCTTCAATATCCCACGGGCCTGACAACCCGCTTCTCCAGTCCAGCTCCCAAGCTAACCAGATACACCAACACAAAATTACTATGGATACAGGTTCAGGTACAGTCATGAAGATACGAAAGATAACTCAATGCGTGTGTGCATTCTCATGGATGATTGTCTGGATGACTGAATGATCGAAGGAATGATGGAAAATATGGGAAAATGAACTAAGTCCCAACAATATGTATGTATGTCCCCAACTTGACACTTGTCATGTTGGGAGCTACTTTGGCCCACTTGTACCCAACTTTAGAACTTAGGATAAAATAATTATCCATACTTTATGATTTAAGAAATATTAATATAATATTCCTTTTTGGCTTAAGCTCCCTAGCTTAGCCCTTTTCCTTAACTTTTAGGCCCCTCCCTTTCCCTAACTAGTGGAGTTTAGTCCCCCATCTCTTTTATCATGGTCGGTCTGCGTGCAACGATGTATTTTATATTAATTATGAGACAAATACAAAAATAGGCGCACTGGCCTTTAACATCTAGGCTCTCCGGCCTAATCAAAACATAAGAATGCTAGCTTATAATAACTGGCTTACCAGCCTATAAAATGCAACATATACACAAAATTCTATCTGGCCTTAAAATCACGCACTCAATTTGTTATGCGCGGTATCCTGGAATGTGCACACTTCATCAGTTCACTGCGCAGACTATGCCATGAAAGGTGCGTACAAAATGTTGTCAGACAACTCACCAGCTTAAGTACATTTGCATTTACATTTACAATTGGGTTCAGCCTTAGTGATATTAAAACTTTCCTTTTGTTCATCCATTTCAAGATTCAAAAGAGCAAGTTGAGAAAATTTTTCTCCTTGAAGTCAAGAACAATTTTTAGTTGAATGATTATGCTTACATGGGTAAACCCCCTCATACTTAACACTTTCTGTGAGTTATTCCCAAATTCCCGGTCATGTTTCCATTAAATCCGCTCACTTCCCCCCGTTGCATAATCATTCTGATTTATATCTTCTTGATATGATGTTACTTGGTCTATGAAACCAAACATTCCGAGTTCTTAATCTGTTGGAAACAAATTTCCCTGTGGAGTCGCCAATTTGTTGACGATTAAAATCGTAATGATGAATTCCACCCGCAAAGTATTGCTAAAGCCCTATTATTTAACTATGCTAATAATATAATACTGGTAGGTGGGACCCCCTTATAGACTAGAGGCGCAAGGATAGACATATTATACATGTTTTGTTGCTATTTTTGATGTTGCCTACACAGTCTTACATTTTGTGACGATGCAGTCTTTTTTTCATTTGACATGATAATAGGTGGATGATGCATTTTGTGGAATGCTTTTTGCGATACAAAACAGTTTTATGGTTATGAGGAGCATGTTATTTACAATTGCTATGATTTAACCTTGTCACTAATCCTTGTGATCGATTACCTAGCCGCATATATGCAAGAGATATTTTAATGGTAGCATGATCAAAACAAAGAAAAAAAACCTATGAAAAAATCCTAAAAGGTAACAAAAGGAAAGAAGTTTTATGTTTGAGCTATGATAAAGGACTATATGCAAGTTTGAATTGAAAAGTTAAATGATATTAGTGTTATTCCTAACTATTATGCTATTGTTGGTTAGTGGACTATGCAAATTTCATTAGATTTGAATGGGGCGCATATAGCATTTTAATATGTATTATGGCATGGAGTTATGGCAAGGGTTAACGTGTAACTGATATTGGGTGGTGCACTGTGCAATGGATATCGTCGCAGATTTCACGATGGTTTGACATTGAATACACATTGGTTATATGGTTTAATTGTTGGTGAATGTGATGCTTATTGGGTTGTCTCGTATTTCAAATTGAATAGGCCAGGTGATGGAAGCGACGTGCATTTACTGCACATCACTCCATACTTCCCATATCGCTCGTCACCCTAACCTTGTTCCATTGTTTCATTTTTCTCTCTGTTGGTTGTGAAGCTCCACATTTTCAGGCTCTTGGAAAAAAGAAGTCTCGACCAACTCGCCATTTAAGCGTTTTTCCATAGGTATGATTCTTTTTCTCTCCATCCATGGGGTGTTCTCTGTTGTATGAACAAATGATGGCTCAATGATGCTTGGATTCTATATGTTCTTAAGAATTTCAACTATGTAAATGTGTGTTATGGCTCTCCGTGATGACTGTAAATGTTTATGATTGGAAGCAGAGGAATATCCAACATTTGTTGTGTTATTTCTTCAAACCCCGAGTCGTGGTCCTTGGCCCGTTCTTATTGTCTTTTCACCAAAGTATCCCAAGATCCAGCCTTGGTTGGCACTAACGTTAATACATGCATGTATGGTTGTGGATTAATACAAGTTGTATCTGAGCAGTCTATCAAAAGGAGGAGTGTGTCCTCACTGGTGTTGCTGTCAAGTTGTTCGGCTCTTAAGTATTGGATAGAGATGTTATTTCTCTATGTTTTTTGATAACTACCACTATTAAATTAACCCTTGTCTCTCCTCTGCAAGTGTTAAATGAACCGTGTGCACTGGTTATTTTTCCCTACCTGTCTTTGCTCTCATCGGTAGTTAACTATTGGTTTCGTTGCCTAGACTTGGAGTAATAAGTAAGATTGTGTAGCATACTACTGTGTCTTTTTCGAAAGGTATTTTTGCCTGTGGTTGATAAGTCTCGGAAGACCTTCAACTCTCTCTGTTGATGTTTAAGGATGAACGAACTCTTGTTGCTTCCCTGCATTTGATTTTTGACAGAGACTGATGTAGAATCCATTGTCTTTGCTCACCTCAGGCACTTTGTGGGGCTGTCTAGTATTGGGTATCAGTGAAATGGTTATGGAGGTCTTAAAAAAAAACACGCTCTATCGTCGAGTCTCTGTCTCGTCCTTGTATGGTTAAATTGTTTGAATAGGAATGAAAAGGGCACTTGCACACAGTCGAGGGTTGTCTTCCTATTCGTTATGGTTTCTCTCACTGTGTTTTTACCAGTGTGATCTTGATTGCAAATGGAAACACCTGTGTGGTTTTGCTAAGCCCGATCAGGGTTCTAGCCAGTTCAAAAAATGATGTTTGTGTGTAGTTGGTTATGTTCGCTTCATATATTATATTGGAACATTGCACATACTGCCAATTGTTTTGGAAGGAAGTTATATCCATCGTGATAAGGCTTGGGGTTTTATGTTTTGGTTCACTGTTGTTTCATTGCAAGATCTTGTCGATTGATATGATGAAGACTGTGTATAATCAAACATATTTTGAATTTGTTCGCGTTTGAAAAGAGACCTGTGTATATTTTAATTGGGCCTGATTGTTAATTGGTAAACAGTGGATGTTGATTGTTATCATGATGCATTATGGATTATGAGGGATATATGTCGAGCATATTGCTGTGCATTTATTATTATTATTTTTAAAAGAAAAAAAAGAAGAAGGGATCAATGCTTTGTTAAACAAGATTGTTGAATGGAAAGGTTGTTTTGTTTATAAGTTATGATTGCATAGATTGTTATGAATTAAGGAATTCCGAGAAATTTAATTATTGGAACAATAAGCAGTTGGTATACAATTGAGAAACAATGAATGTTGGTTCTTTTTGGATTGATTTTAATACAGAGTTATGATTATTGATTATTTAATTTGTTTAATGAACAATATCCATTGAATTCCCTGTCATTCTCTCAGTTTTTCTCTCATTACGAATCCCCTCACAATCCTAGATTCACTTTGCATGCCCTGTTCTTAAAATTAAATGGAAACTCTGCATTACAACAATTAAAGGATGACACAGAGATGGGTCATGGTTGATATGATTTTGTTATTGTAACACAGTTGATTGTTTAATGATTTGTTGAGAAGTAATCATGTTCTTACTCCCTTTCATTTTATCACTTTTCCACTCAATACAACCCGCTCAAATATCCCATAACCCTTATTCACCCCCTGCTCATTGACAAGTATTAAATGGATTTTATGGATTGGATTGCATGGGTCTGATGTGATTGCTGAGCCAAAATTTGTTTCATATTAAAGAGATGTCATGAATGGTTTGTTCAAGAAGCAAGTTGCTAAGAAATGTTGCATACATGATGAGCTTCTTCAGTAGAGGAAGCCATGGCGGAAATAACAGGGGCAGAGGGAATTGGAACATAGGGCCTAGAAGGCCGAGATTCTCGATACATTTTGATGCAGATCCACAAGAGTTAAACAAATTCTTCCAAGATGGATTTTTCAATTGGATTGGACAAGGGGTAGTCCAACCTAGGCCAGAAAGGCCTCCCTTCCAACCCCAGCATGTCCCTGGTATCCCTGCCCCCCCTCATGTTTCATTGCAACTAGAATTTCCTGAGAATGATGGATGGCAGGAGATTGTTCACCCAACAGTATCCCAACATCGTGGCTGGCCCAATTTGTCCCTAATTGATCCTCTTCCATCGGTTAACCCAAATGTCCAAATTGCCCCTGCACACTCACCTGTCAAGCAAAAGACTCAAAACTGAATCCCACCACACGCATGATAAAGGAAAAGTTGTTGTTGCCCCCTCCTCTCCCTCAAGTGATTCAACGAAATCCGTTTCATCCCGCATGCACTTGAGAGATGATTGTTCTCATGTCATCAGTGAGATCAAGCCTAAAGGCTCCACATAGCCTAAGGCTAATTCAGGAAAGTCAAAGGGAGACAACAACAACAAAGGGAAAATTGCCTCCCAAAGTGGCAAATATGGTTTTTGAGTATATTTTATTATTGATTGTTGACAACAGTTGACTGCTGAAGTTTTTGGATAGCATACTATTTTTGGATATTTTGGATGTTATATGTTTGGATATGGTTTAAAATATCAATGATATTTAATTTTCAAATTATGAGAATGATGATGGGAGCCACAACGAGGGATGTGTTTGATTGATTGACTAGTTGTGTTTATTTGTGTTAACAAACTAAAGGGAGTCACAAGGGGTCCCACCTACTAGTTATTATTTATTAAAGACCCTTATTATTATTATATTAATTCTTCCCCTAAACTAAAAGTTAGTTGAGTTTTAGTTAACTTAACTAAAAGAGGTAGTTGAACTACTTCAACTAATTTGGAATGCTTAAAGGCAAAATGAGAAGGAAGAACAAGAGTAGAATAGAAGGAGAAAGCATACTAAGGTTTGCTCTTGAGTTTTATTGAGATAGTTCAGTTTTCATTCATTCTTCAATTTAATAAAAGCCTAATTCTCTTTTATGACAGCAGGGTCCTATAGTAGACAACAAGATTCAAAGTTGAATTAGATCATTCAAACACTTGTTTTCAGAGGTGTTGATCTATCTTTGATAGTATGTGTAGAATTGTCTGTTTATGAATTAAATTTCATGAGCGATAAAGGATATTGTGCGGAGTTGAGTGGGCATCAATTAGTGGCAAGCTGATCCAACTTTTAAAGTTTAGATTTTTATTTTCTGTCAGAAGTCCTTTTGTATGGTTTTCATCGGGGACATCTAAGTTTGACTTTGGTCCAAACTCCCTCAGGGATTTTTGTAAAGAGAACGATTCTTTTGATCTCTTGGAATGAAATAAGTGATTGTTATTCTATCTCATCCATGTTAATATGTGACTTGGTATTTTTTCTTTTGTCTCCACATTCACTTTTGCATATTTTATATTTAGAAAATTATATAAAAATGTTGAATTTTACAACAATCTTCTATTTCTATAAAATCAGCCTAAGCCCTTGTAACTAATACTTGTGGATTAGGAAACAAATTTTGAGGCTATAAACATAGGGTGATATTCCCGTCTATCTTGCCTTGGCCAAGAAAGATCTGAAAATGCTTGATTAAGATTATTTCGTATCTTTTCCTCAACACCTCTTACACTGAATAATGAGAGGCTTGCATCTGTCAGAAACAAATCATCAATATATAGTAGTCGGATCACATGTGCATCATTCAAAACCTTGTAATAAGGATATGGATGAACATAGCTCTTGAAAAATCCAAGTCTCATCATTGTATTCTCCCTCATGCTGGGAGAATCCTATAGCAACGAATCTTTCCTTGTATTTATCGATACTCCCATTTACTGCATGCTTTATCTTGTAAACCCATTTTGAAGTGACTGCAAAATTTCCTTCAGTTGTAGGCACAATTTCCCATACATCATTTTTCATGAATGATATGCTTCCATCATAGCTTCCTTCCATTCTTTTTGCTTGACTGACATTCAAGGATCCTCAAGTGTACAACACTTGCTTCTTTTCTTGAGAAAGCTTCTTCTGGAGTCATGTTCTTCAATATATGACGAGGACTTCTATTATGAACATATACAGTTGTCATAATTGCTTATCCCCATAGAAACATTGATAGATTCTAGTCATTTCATCATTGCCTTCATAGATTCTTCAATGGATCGACTCTTTCTTTCTACTACACCATTCTGCTGAGGATTGTAGGGAGTAGCGAGCTCCCTCCTAATACCAACCTTTTTGTAGAATGTCTTGAAGTCATCTGAGGTGTTCTCTCCCACTTAGTGAGGAGGTTTGACATTGGTCCACACACATATGAGTGTATCGGATCCAAAACTCCTTTTGCTTACCATGCTTCCTTTACAATTGGTACTTAGTGAGATCACCTACTTCATCACTTGATGGAGTCATCTACTCCATGTTTTCAACTGTCATTGTAGCTCCTTCTCAGACTATCGCCCTTGACCTGCTCAGAATAAGAACAACAAGAGAAAAAAGTATTTCCAATAGCATTTTCATAAGATCATAACAAGGATGGTAATCATCATAGAATTACCAAGGTGACCTGCCTGGGAACAAGAAATGTCCTTAGAGGAGATGCTAGTTCATCAAACAAGTGTAATAAGCATCTATATCAATAGTACTTACATGCAACCAAGTATACTTAACAGTAATAGAACCTTTCAAAGATTGTTGTCACAACTATAGTGTTTACTTGTACTATAACAACAATCGACCTTGATATGTGCAAATTTAATAATTTGTTCAAACCTAGAACTTAGAGCCTCAACTACTTGTTCCTTTGAATGTATTGAATCCAATATCACTACTTGGACAAGGTCTCTTGTATATTCCATGCAAAACACACTCATGCTTTTGTTGGATGATATAACATGAAAAGCATATACAAGTGCATAACTTTGAAATTTGCAACATCGTTTAGCTTGTCTTCTAATATGAAACTAGACACCATCTTGACAAGAAGAGGTTAGAAACTAAATCAAGAAGGTTCAAAGACTAGAACAAGTCAGAAAATCTGAAATTTCAATTTTGACCAAAAGTCAACCTTTGACTTTGACTTTGACTAGTGAACATTTGACTTTGACCCAAAAATTCAACCTCGACGTTTTTGTTGGCTGAGAGTACCAAGAGGTGTGCTAGGCTAAGGCACATTAGAATGTCCAGGAATTATGCCAAACTTCTCACTTGAAGTGCCCAGAAGGTTAGGTTAGGGTTTGTTGCAGCTGTATAATTAGAAACCCTAGCTGCAGCTGCCATTGGTGCCATAACGAGCTTAACAAAGAACTTCCATGCTACATTCCAGTGGTTAGACTGTCCTGAAGGTGGTGTGGTTCCATAACCTATTAAAATAATTGATATGATCATTTTCACCATAGACAATATATCTATTGTATCCAATCTATAGGCACGAAGCCACCCCCGAGCACCTTAACCTTTGACAGAATTATTCTGGAAAGCCATACTAGAACCAACAGATAAACCCTAGTTTCTACTCCAACAACAACTCAAGACAAGTAGAGCACTACTTCTCCAAGGGTAGAGCACAAGACAAAGAGTCTCCATATCCATAGAACAAGTACCATACACAATTGCAGCTGCACTACTCTCTGAAACTTGCGCCATACTTAGCAAGAATATCATCAAGAGTATTACCAATAATATCACCAAGAGTTTCACTAAGAATATCACCAAGAATATTACTTGATAGAGTTATAGAGAGACCAAGACCAAGAGATGACCATACACCCTTATTCCTTCTTGCTGTTAAGGTTTAAGCTATTATTAGGTTTCTTTTCAATTTATTAGATAACCATAGCAGAGATAGGATCACTGAGAGAAACAAAATCACAAGATACACAACATTTATCCTGAGAAACCCTCATGGGGGAGAATACCCAACAAAAAATTCCTTAATATAGATAGTCAATACAATGCCAAGACAATAAACCAAAACACTATAGAATATCCAACACTGAGCAATGTGCATCTCTCTTCCTTCTTCTCCCAATTGCAACTACCAAACTTGCCCACTGGATGAGCGAATGAGTGCATGAGATAATGAGGCTTTGGCTTCCTTTATTTATACAAACTAGTAGGTGCTGGAAAGGTGTCTCTTCACTGGGTAGGGCTGACTTGTCTTCTTAGTGGTTAAAACCACTTTAATTAGCCTGGGAGCCGACTTCTTAATTTGCACAATATATTTAGGGTTTGACCAATCCACAAAAGGGGATTTGGTCAATTACAATGCCCGACATGATCAATCCACAAAAGGGGATTGATCTAATGAATAATAACTCAATAATAAATAAAATACTCTTTGTAGTTACAATATTTCAACACTCCCCCTTAACAAGAAGGGTATTCTACAACGTCATTAGGAGAGAGAGAGGGAAAGAATATCAACAACATCTGGAACATTGAATGGCATATCTATAAATCATTGAAATTTTTTCTCATCATCAATATCATCATCCACAACAAGGAGCTGGAATGGCATCATCATCATCTGCATCGGCATGGATTAGTATAACACTAATACATCATCATCATCAATAACAATACAAGGCCGATACAACATCAACAACAGTAGCATCACAACACAAAGGCTGGAAATCTTCAGCATGAAGCTGATATCTCAACAACATCAACATGAAGCTAGCATCACAACAACATCAACACGAAGCTGGAAATCTTCAGCACGAGGCTGGCATCACAACAACATCAACACGAAGCTGGGAATCTTTAGCACAAGGTTGGCATCACAACAACATCAACACGAAGCTGGAAATCTTCAACATGAGGCTGGCATCACAACAACATCAGCATGAAGCTGGAAATGTTTAGCACGAGGCCGACATCACAACAACATCAACATGAAGCTGGAAATCTTCAGCATGAGGCTAACATCACAACAACATCAACACAAAGCTGGAAATCTTCAGCACGAGGCTGGAATCAACACTACTTCCCCTTTCGAGGGAGGTCCTTTCAGACTACACCAAGCTTATCTTGAAAGTGCTCAAACTTTACACGAGATAGAGGCTTGGTCAACATATCTACAACCTGTTCATCTGTGCTAACATACTAGATCTTTATGGCTCCTCTCTGCACCATATCACAGATGTAATGATATCGGATTTATATGTGTTTTGACTTGTCATGGAACACAAGGTTCTCTGTCATCTTTATACAACTCTGGTTATCACATAGAATCACGGTTGCTTCCATCTCGAGATCGAATAGACCTGTCAACAACTTCTGAAGCCATATGGCTTCACAACTGATGAAACATGCAACAATGTATTATGCTTCTACTGTGCTGAGAGAAATACTTGATTGCTTCTTACTCTGCCATGAGGCAATGGCTGACCCCATACTGAAACAACATCCTGAAGTGCTCTTTCTGTCAGAGACACTTCTAGCCCAATCTGAATCGGTATAACCACTCAGTCTGAAGTCATGATCTCCATTATAACTAAGACCAAACTCTAATGTACCCTTAAGGTACCTCATCACATGTTTTGCAACAACCAGGTGAACATGTCTGGGCTCTACCAAAAATTTACTCAAGGTGTTCACAACAAAACATATATCGGGCCCGGTGTTCGTCAGATACATCAATGATCCAATGATCTGTCTATACAACGTAGAATCAATCAATTCCGATGAAGTGTCAACCAGGAGCTTCAACTTTGTTTCCATGTGTGTATTCATGGATTTGCACTCCAACATATCAAACCTCTTTAGTATTTCAACTACATACTTCCCTTGGTTAAGGAAGATATTCTATGGGCTCTTCCAGATCTCAAGACCTAAGAAATAGTGCATTAGGCCAAGGTCTTTCATCTCAAATTCTGCAACGATCTTTTTCTTACACTCAATGATGAGTTTTTATTCTCCAGTTAGAAATAATTCGTCCACATACAACATCAATATAACAGGCTCATCATTCATAACCTTGAAGTAAAGGTTAGAATCTGCTTTACTCTTGGTAAAGCTGAAGCTCATCAGAAAATTGTCAATTCTTCCATACCAAGCTCTAGGAGCTTGTTTCAATCCATACAGAGCCTTCTTCAATCTGCATACATGAGTTTTTCTGTCTTTAACTTCAAACCCTTGAGGTTGTTCTATATACACTTCCTCTTTTATGACACCATTTAAGAAAGTTATTTTCACGTCCATCTGGTGTAATTTCCATTTCATCTTAGCTGCAAGGGTTATGATGGTTCTGATTGAAGTGTATCTGGCTACATGAGAAAACGTCTCTTCATAGTCAATGCCTTCCTTTTGAGAAAAGTCACGAGCAACAAACCTTGCTTTATATTTCTCAATACTTCCATCAAAAACATGTTTTATCTTGTATAGCCATTTGGAAGATACCACATCCTTGCTCTTTGGTTTGGGAACTATTTCCCATACATCATTCTTTATCATGGATTGGTATTCTTCTGTCATGGCATCTGCCCATTCTTTCTCTTGAGTGGATTCTTCAAAGCAAGTAGGCTCCTTCTCTAAGAGATCACACATCAAAGCCATATAATTGGAGATTGGCTTGGGTTTCTTGACTTGTCTCATGGTTCCTTCGGGGGCACCATAATTCTCTCCATCTTGAATAAGTTCCCTTGCCTAGGATGGCTTTCTCTTGTGGGAGATCGTCATCTGGGGAGGTTATTGAGATTCTATTATGTCACGATCTTCTAGAATCTCCTCATCAGGGGAAGTTATGATTTCCCTCTCTGGTTCTGCAACTCTATGAGCCATAGGTTCTTCTTCATATACTTCTTCAAGTTGGCATCTTCTTGATTTCTTGAGTGCTGCATATTCATCAAAGGTTACATCTCTGTTGATCTCAATATGATGGTAACCTGGGATGTATATTTTGAAGGCCTTGGAGACCTCACAGTATCCAACAAATATTCCTTTCTTTCCTGACGGGTCCAACTTGGTTCTCTTCTCTTTTGGAATGTGTACAAATACGAGACAACCAAATATTTTGAGATGGCTTACTTCTGGCTTCTTTCCAGAGAACATCTCTTCAGGGGTCTTGAACCCAAGTTCACTATGGGACAATATGTTTTGTACATACACTGTTGTTCTTGCTGCTTCTGCCCATAAGTGCATTGGAAGGTCTTGATCATGGATCATAGTCTTCACTGCTTCCATTATAGTCTTGTTCTTTCTTTCTGCTACACCATTTTGTTGAGGATTGTAGGGAGTGGTGAGCTCCCTCTTGATCCCGACATCTTTACAAAAGTTTATGAACTAATTTGAGGTGTATTATCCTCCATTATCTGACCTGAGTATCTTGATCTTTATTTTACAGATATTCTCTATCAAGGCTTTGAATTCCTTGAATTTACCAAACACTTCATCTTTTGATTTCAAAAAGTAAACCCAGGTTTTGCGAGAATAGTCATCAATAAACGATACATATTATACATACCCACTGATGGAGGTTGATGGCATTGGGCCACATACATCTAAGTGAATGAGCTCTAGGACTCCTTCTGCTTTACTGTGTCTCTTCGGGAAAGGGTTCTTGATGTTCTTTCCTTGTGCACATCCATTGCACACACCTTCATGGTCAACCTTGAATTCTAGTAGACCTATGACTGCCTTGCTTACATATGGTAATGCCTTGTAGTTAATGTGAGTTAGTCTTCTATGCCAAAGTTCACAGGGATTCTCAATGGAATGAGTCAAGGCTACTTCTGAGTGACCTTTTAGCTTATACAAGCCACCTTCTTCTTTTCCAACAACAATTGCTTATTCCATTGTTTTTCCTTTGGGCCACATAAGAACTTCTCCATCTATGAAAGAAACTCTGAAGCCTTTCTTATATAAATCTGAGATAGAAGGTAAGTTCTTTGTCAAACCTGGTATATAAAGTACATCCTTCATCTTCATTGGAGTTCCTAGTTCAAGTTTGTAATTTGATTCTCCTACTCCTTTGATAGGGTACTGATAATCGTCTCCAAGTGTAAATTTCCGAGGAAAGTTCTTTTCTGTAAGGCAAGAGAGAATGTCTCTTTGACCTGTCATGTGCTTGGAAGAACCACTGTTTATGAGCCAAGTGTCCTCACTAGGTGACACTGATCCTGAGAGGGCAGAGATTAATACATAGTCTTCAATATGTTCTTTTATCATATTTGTGGGTGGCTCTTCATCTTCAACTGTGTGGGCATGGTGCCTCTTGCTTCTCTTCTTGTATTCTTCTCTTCTACCTAGACAATTCTTAGCAATATGTCCCATTTTGTCACAATGGTAACATTGGTAGGATGAGAAATCTTTTTCTCTTCTTTGACCTTTCTAAAACTTCTGGAATCTCCTTGGAGGGTGAGATTCTTTATGTATGAATTTGTTTTGGGGGTGAGATTCCTTAGGTTGATGATTTTATTTATGGAAGTAATACCTCTTCCTTCCTTCTTTAGTATGAACAACTAGGGCTTGATCTTCATCTCTTGATAGTGTTGCTTCTCTGTTAGCTACTCTTGCTTCTTCTTGAGCACATTCTTCCCAAAGTCTGTCAAAGTGTAGTTTCTCCTTTTTGGAACAAATAGTTTGGATGAATGCATCCCAAGGTCTTGTGAGACCATTAAGGGTTGTCATTATGAGTTCGTCTTCATCTAGAGTATCACCAATTGCTTCTAGTTGTTTCATGAATTGTGATATTCTAGAGAAATACTCTTGAATTGTTTCTCCTTTCTGCATCCTTGTATTTTTTAGTTGAGTTCTTAGATTCATCTTCTGGTTGATGTTCTTTCTTTCATACATCCTGGTTAGGGCATCAAACATTTCTTTTGGAGTCTTATTTGAATCCACTTGACGAATCAAGTGATCTTTAATAGAATCTGCAATGATTCTTTTGGCCCTAACTATGTCCTTTTGGTGTTTTGCTTTAGTTGCAACATCGATAGGTTCTAGTATATCTTCTTTAATGAATCTTGCTAGGTCATTCTCTTCAAGAATGAGTTCAATCCTATAGTTCCAGGCACAGAAGTTTTCCACACCTTCTAGATTTTCAACAATCTTAATGCTTCCAGACATCTTTACTTGGACCTAGGAAAATGAACAAAAATTGAAAATGCTCATAATTTAATTTTGAACTTACCAGGAGGTGCACTTGGCTGAGGCGAGTAGTTTGGTGTAGTTAGATTTCATAAAATCCAAATTTTTCCCCTTCAAATTTGACCAACGAAATTCTAGACTGTTACTTCTAGTACCGGTTTTGGTTTCATGGTTTTCTGGTACTCCTGGTTTTTTGGTACTAATGAAAACTAGGGTTTCACTTTTTGGGAGTTCTATCAACTGAAAAAGTGTGCTGAGGTTGCCAAAGAGTTTTCTAGGCTAGGGCACACATCCTTGATGAGTTTTAGGCTGAAATTCCTCTTCAATAGAAAACCCTAATTTTCTTGTACGACAATAGTGACATTTTTGTTTATCTAGTGAAAGATGCTCTCTTCATCTTAGCTCTGATACCATGTTAAGGTTTAAGCTATTATTAGGTTTCTTTTCAATTTACTAGATAACCATAACATAGATAGGATCACTGAGAGAAACACAATCACAAGATGCACAACATTTATCTTGGGAAACCCTGATGGGGGAGAAAATGCATCAAAAAATTCCTTAATATAGATAGCCAATACAATGCCAAGACAATAAGCCAAAAAACTATAGAATATCCAACACTGAGCGATGCACATCTCTCTTCCTTCTTCTCCCAACTGCAGCTACCAAACTTGCACACTGGATGAGCGGATGAGTGTGTGAGATAATGAGGCTCTGGCTTCCTTTATTTATACAAACTAGCAGGTGCTGGAAAGGTGTCTCTTCACTGGGCAGGGCCGACTTGTCTTCTTAGTGGTTAAAACCACTTTAATTAGCCTGGTGGCCGACTTCTTAATTTTCACAATATATTTAGG
>WSFP011449849.1:0-19826 GCA_009831015.1 Picea engelmannii
TCTCTTCTCAAATATAGCTACCACCATTCGAGCAAGTTCCAAGTTCTGCAGTTTTACAGTTTCAGCCTATTCATTATTTAATAGAATATATTGTTCATTGGATATTTGTGTTATTCTTCGTATATATGTGTTTATTGTATTCATTCTGTTAATTATTTCATTCCACTCCTAAATCTGGATCAGTGGTATTAGAGCGGTCTGCTCTTTATTTATTTTTCTGCGTGCATGTCCCCAACAAGGTCTGGGTACAAGAAGTTGGGAGTCGAACCCATCAAGACATTACCATATCAACCATGCCAAGCCTGAAAAAAACACATGGGATATGAAAATAAAGATGATGGAGCAGGAGATCCTATTAAAAATTTTCTCAAGGAATCCCTCGCGCGATAAAGGAACGAAATGATGGACAACTTCTCACAGATCCTTCGATGATTTCCCACGGGAGAAGCATCTTCATCAAACGGCCATACAACCCCCTTCAAGGTATAGGTAAATTTTGATATTCCATTATTTGAAGGACTGATAGATGCGGATGTTGTAGATAAATGGCTGAATTTGCTCGAAGGATATTTTTTGGTCCACAATTTTTCCGATAGGGAAAAGATCACTTTTGCAGTCCTCATGGATGTTTCACATGTTAAAGACTGGTGGGATACTTACTCTGAGCAAATGGCCATGGAGGAATATGCAATTTTTGTGGTGGCCAATACATGGGATTCCTTCCAGGATGCCATTAAAGAAGAATACTACCCTGTTGGAAGCTACAAGGACCAGTACACTAGATAGACCACACTATGTCAAGAAAGGGACTAGATAGTACCAGACTTCACCAACATTTTCCATACCCTACACACCAAATTGGGTATCAAATATTCTGAGTGTCATCTGGTGCTCAAATACTACAGTTGTTTTCATAGATACATTCAAACAAAAATGGAGTTTTTGGACATCGCCTCATTGGACATGGATTATAGATGCCCTATCAAGATCGAGCAGAAATTTAAGCATAAACGATGATAGTTTGGATTTTCAAACTCCTCATAGCTAAAGCAGGGAAAAGGTAACCCCGAACCATACAACAAGGGACCAAGTTGATATGGTCACCCTCAAGACAACCCATCCAAGCCGCAACACAAGAAGGGCAATGAGAAGACCAAGAAGGACACGGGAAAATGGTGTGAGTACCATAAAAGTCCTTGGCACAACATCGACAAATATCGCTCCAAGAAGTCCCTCATGGTTGAGCTGAAGGCTTCTGAGTCAAAGGTCGATTCTAATTCCAAGTCAAATCCTGAAAGAGGGAAGCGGATTATCGATGTTGAAGTCAATGCCATGATCACTACCACCAAAATTTGGCCAAACGAACCAGAAGAACAAGAGGAAGGGGAACGCCTCTTTCACTAACAGATGTGGGTCAAGGGGGCTCTGATTCATTTCATCGTCGACAGCAGTAGTCAGAGGAACCAGATTTCAACAGATTTCGTCAAGTGAATGAACCTGCCAACGACACTGCACTCGTAACCCTACACCATCAGCTGGCTTCATCAAGGAAGAGATCTTTGTGTCAACCAATAGTGTCTTCTGCCCTACGACATCAAGCCTTTCAAAGATTAGGTACTGTGTGATATTTCTCCCCTTGAAGTGTGTGATGTTCTTTTAGGAAAACCATATTTGTGGAAGAATCATGTTGTGTATGAGTCTAGACCCCACAGTTTTATTATTAAATTGGGTCGAAAATTGTACAGGATCCTAGAGGTGGCACCGCCTACTGCTATTTATTTAATCTATGCTAAGCAATGCAACAAGGACATCTCATAGACTGGGAAGTTCATCTTCTTTGTGATCCATGCTCATAGTAAGTAGAAGGTCATCACCACATCCTTGGCCTCTACACAATGCCTCTCTTTGCAGTAGAAGCAAGTGGACGGGATCGTGGAAGAATACAGAGACATCTTTGTCTCACCTACAGGGGTACTGACACACTGCCAAGTCAGGCATCCCATTGATCTAACCCTCGGTGCACCTCTACCTAATGGACCATTCTATCGGCGCTCGTTGATGGAGAATGACGAAATCAGGCATCAAATCCAAGAGATTCTTCAAAAGGGGCACATCAGACCCAACGCCTCCCCTTGCGGCAACCCGATTGTACTGGTGCAGAAGAAGGACAGGACTAAGTGACTCTGCATTGATTACAGAGCCTTAAACAAAATCACAGTCAGGAACCGCTACCCCATTCCCAGGATTGAAGACCTTCTTGACCAACTCAAGGGGGAAAAGTTCTTCAGCAAGATTGACCTAAAGTCTGGATACCACCAGGTTCCCATCGAACCAACTGATGTCTGAAAGACAACCTTCAAGTCTAAAGAAGGTCTCTACGAATTGCTAGTCATTCCCTTTGGCTTAATAAATGCACCAACCACTTTCATGAGGTTGATGGACGATGTCTTGAGACCCTTCACCAACTCCTTTGTGGTGGTATACTTGGATGACATCCTCATCTTTAGAAGAACATGGGAGGAGCACATGCAACACATTCAGTAGGTTTTGAGCACTCTTCGGCAACACAAGCTTTATGCCAACTTGTAAAAATAATCTTTTGGCATGAACATGGTCCAATACTTGGGCTACATTGTGGATGAGCATGGGGTACATGTTGATCCATCTAACATCCAAGTCATACATGATTGTCCAGCCCTAACCACACCGACCGAGCTTTGGAGATTCTTGGGACTAGCCAATTTTTACCAATGGTTCGTGTTGGGATTCTCCCATATTGCATGGGCCCTCAGCCAGGTGACCAAGGAAGGTGGTAGGGAAAAGTTCATGTGGGTGAAGGAGCATCAATGAGCATTCAAAGATCTGAAACATCGTTTGTGCTTAGCTATAATACTCTCCTTTCCCGATTTGCAACAACCATTCGATATTGAGACGGATGCATCTGACTATGTTGTGGGCGCAGTCCTCACTCATCACGGGCATCCAGTGGCATACCATAGTGAGACACTCTCTGATACTGTCCAGAAATACCCTGCCTATGAAAAGGAAATGTATTCCATTGTACAAGCCTATCGTCAATGGAAACATTACATTCTAGGGATAGAGACAATCATACAGATTGATCACAAACCTTTGTAGTTCATACAGACACAGGGGAAATTACAGAACGACCGCCATCAGAAGTGGTCCAACTACCTACAACAGTTCCATCTCAACATCAAGTATAATACAAGTATATCCAATCGTGTCACTGAATACCTCAGTCGGCCTCATGTGGCTGCATTCACCACTGTGCTCCATTCCTGTGGACATGAAACATAGGAATGGCCCCAACTTTAGCAACAAGATCCGTACTTCACCACCACATATAAACTATTGGGTACAGGCACCATTGTCACTGATTTTCACTCAGGATGGACTCTTATACCACCTGGTCCATCTCTATGTTCCTACAAGAGAACGTGCAAAGATGATTTGGGAATCCCACTACAGTTGGGTGGCAGGAAATTTTGGTGTAGAGAAAATTGTGGTCGTTCTTCAAAAACATTTTTATTGGCCCAAACTTCAACATGATGTCATCAAGTATATTAGATATTGCACTGCCTACACCATTTCCAAGCCAGCCATCAAGAAGCAAGGCTTATACACCCCTCTTCCTATTCCTGAGAAGTCGTGGGAATCCATCTCCATGGATTACATGTCTAGTTTGTCATCCACCAAGCATAGAAATGACTGTTTATGTGTGGTTGTTGGTCAATTTTTAAAGATGGCCATCCTCACATCCTGCAAGAAGAATGTCACAACAGTAGAGACTGTCAAGATCTTCTTCGAACGAGTTTGGGTTCACTTTGGGATACCACATACCATCATCTCCGATCGAGACAACAGGTTCCTCAGCACCTTTTGGTCGAGTCACTAGTCCCTGTTGGACACCAAGCTCACAAAATCCACTTCTTTCCACCCCCAAACTCATGGCAAAACCAAGGTCGTCAAACGGATGATTGTGCACATCCTGCGCATGTACAATTCTAATCATCCCCGTACATGGGACAAGAGTCTCCCATATGTACAACACAGTTACAACAGGGCTCTCCATAGTTCCACCAACCATGGCCCATTCCAGGTGGGTCTGGGATTCCAACTCTTGGGACCTATTGATGTTGCACGTCCTCTTGCCATCACACAAACAGACTCTTCCCCTAATCAGTCTGCGCTCGACAAAGCCACCAGGTTCATTGAGCGGATTCATCACATCCACCAACAGGTCTAGGAGATTCTTTAGATATCTAATGCTAAGTACAAGAAGCGCCATGATAAACACAGGGTACCACACCAATTTCAAGTTGATTACAAAGTCTGGTTACATTTGCAGAAGGAGCGTCTCATCGGGCCCCACCGGAAGATTCTCCCACTTCGTTATGGGCCTTACACTACCCACTATCACCAAGGTGGTGGGTAGCAATGCTTTTGAGCTCAACACTCCACCCTTCCTTGGTCTGCATCCAGTATTCAATGTGGACCTCCTTCGGCCATATTTTCCTCCATTATTGGACACCTCTGAGATCGTTGAACATATGACACCAACAGAGCTCAACCCTGACTACATGGAACAAGAATTTATCGATCAGATAGTGGACACACAGGTCAAGGGCACTCGCCAGCAGCAAATATAGCTCTATCGGGTTTTCAAGGTAGGGAAACTCCTATACCAAGGCAAGTGGCTCACCCGGGGCCAAATCCAGCAGAAGTTTCATCGCCTGATGGGGGAACTCAATGCAATGGAGACCATTGCTTTCTAAGAGGGGAGGATTGATCGAGGTGGATATTGGTGGCCACCCAACTATTCCAACTAGCTCCTCATGTCCATTTTTGATTCAGCACGTCTTTATGTGTTGCTTTATAATTGTGAGTTATACACTTTTGGGGTTGTCTGAAGCTTCACACATTCTCCAGGTGGATATGGGTGGCCTCTTGCCTAATCCAATTGGCTTATTTGTATGTTTTCATGTCAGCACATCTTGTTGTACTTCCAGAGTTGTTTTGGGCCCCTAAACGTTGTTTTTTTTACTCGCCACAGTCAGACTGTAGACGGAGTCAGACTCTGATGGTGGAATGTGTATTTCTTTGAAAGACCTTTCCAATGGGCTATCACATGCTTAAAACGAAGGTTGTATGCAAGAGTTATGACCCTAGGAAATTGGGGTACCAAATTACACCAACTTACCCATAGGGCCCACATGACTTTTTGCATTTCACCTTCTAGGGTTAAGTTTTTGGATGTCTAGGGTTTTGGCAGTCATGAGTAATATGAAAATATCCTCTGGAGCCTCATCCTAATCCATTATGCTCAGACGAATGCACGTAGCAGCCACATCTCTTCTCAAAGATAGCTACCACCATTCGAGCAAGGTTCAATTTTGCAGTTTTACAATTTCATCCTATTCATTGTTTAATAGAAGATATTGTTCACTAGATATTTGTGTTATTCTTCCTATCTATGTGTTTATTGTATTTAATCTATTAATCAGTTCGTTCCACTCCTAAATTCAGATCATCCTCCGAGAAAATTTCTGCCCCTAAGCCAGATTCGAACCCCCAAGAGTTTTGTAATTTGACTATTTGAGTATTCCACCCAATTGTTATCCCCCGGGAGATCCCCTTAGCATTTGCACCTGTAAATTTCCATTACTTTAATAGGAATAACAATAAATTTATGACCATTACTTCATCGCCAATTTTTTCCTAGAGGAAAATAATAACAAGTTGGTTGGACTCCACCAACCTTTTTAGGGACGATTTTTTGTAGGGGCTCGCCACACCCCTGCAATTGAAGGAGAGGATTTTCATCTGGAAACCCCTTCTATGGTTGTTGATGCTCTAAGTGCCTCCAAAATGGATAGTTTTTTCCCAACAGCCATATCCACAAGTGCCTTATTCTGAGCTTTGGAAAGATGGGATTTCCTTCCACGACCTTTACCTTCTAAGGGAGGTATTGGGTCTTTTCCCAAACCCTCTATCTCTTTACTCCAAGCTGCCAATGTTGGAATGGGTCTATTCCTGAGCTGGTAAATGACTACTTCCTCTTCATAATCCAAAGAGGACTTGGCTTCTATTGTTACTGTTGTGGGGGGGACAGAGGCCTTTTCATGGACTAATGAACAGTGGGCTAAAGATGGACCCGATAGAGAAAAATTGGAATGTCCTAAAATATTAGATGGAAAGGGGAGGTTTTTTAGAGATCCCAACCAATCCCTTCCCAGAAGAGTCAATGAATTTGTTAGGACATTTATGGATTGAGAGGGAGAAGTGAGCATACCCATCTAGGGATTGTACCCCTCACGAGTTTTCGAAGCAGTCTAAATTTTCTGAGAGGCCTGACCAAGCTTAGCAATCTTCTCTTGGTGAGTAGGTGATGGGGGTTGAATTGCCTGTCCTTTTATTTCTACTTTAGCACTGTGCTCCGTCAATGACCCACTTGTTGTCTCTACCTTACCCTGTATCTTTGTAGATGGCTCCAAATACGCCTTTGCGTGAGTCGTCACCCTCTTTTTTGGTGTCGGCTTTCGATAACCCCTGGTCTATCCATGAAAGAGAAGATGGCATTGGCTAGAAATGTGACCGTGTTGATGGCACCGACGACATCAAAGAGTGATACCTTCATAGTCCAATTCTTAAAAGAATGCTTGTTGTCCATCACCAATTCTATCTCTTCTACCAAACCCTCTATAATATACAGAGTGACCATAATTCTAGTGACTATCAGCTCACCTGATGATTGAAAGGACACATTTGAGTATAAAAAATTCCCCAAGGAATTCCCGAAGTCCTTAAAACTTTCTTTGTTCCAAAACTCGACTGGTAATCCAGGGAGGTGAACCCAAATTAGGGCTACGTTTGTTCTTTCTTTGTTGGCATCAAAGAGTGGAGTCCATTTTTTTAGCAGAATTTGAGTGGAGTCTATACTCCATGTGCTTTTTATCACCCACTCCACCTCCCCAACTTTCTCAAATTTGAATAGAAAACCAACCCCTTGTTAACAATTGCACCGAAGGGAGGTGGCCAAGATCTTTGGACCATGACCTTTCGACCTACTCCTTAAGAGTTTTGACACTGAATCTACACCCTCTCGCTCTTCCAACCACAATAATGTCGATCATTTCTACAACATGTGGCATCTTGATATCAATCCCTAACATGAGTTGGATACGCTTACCTTTCGATTTCATGCGCTTATTATTTTTGTGTTGCGAACTAGGGTTTTTTTCTGCAGTTGCAATGCCACCACCTACTGGAGATAACCCCTTCTCCTTCTTGCCTTCAAGGAATCGGTTTGTTCCATGCCCACAAACATCGCTCCAGAGATGCTTTGGGGCGTCAATACCAAAAGGGAGGCAATGAATCTTGAAGGGTCTAGTGGTCCACCCTCAACCATTGAGGGTGAATAGAGATTCTGAACAGGAACACTAGCAGAAGAAAAGTCTTGAAGCGACCAACTACACTCTAGGTTTTTTGGCCACCTAAATCCATTGTTGCCTAGATCATAGTCGAATGGAGAAGCAATAGCGTCAGAAGCTAGAACCAAGAACCCCTCCCTTTGCTCTGAATCTGCCAAGAGGGGATCTATTGCCCATGCCAAAGGAGAGGAAACTGAAATTTGTTCTCCCGAGCAACTCCACTGGGAACTACAAGAGGAGGGGACCATAGAGACAGGCTTCGAAACTGAACTTAGTGCCAAGCCAAACTCCGAAGGGAAAGAGGGAGGGGAAAGACTCCGACTATCCAGGAAAGGGCTAGCCCCGAGGGATCCTCTAAAAGAAGAGAAGTCACCTGCTAGTAGTCATTCCTCGACCCCAACATCTACGTGGAGCGATATTGAGGATAGATTTGTCAAATGGACAGCTTTCTCTGACCAAATCTCCTGCCCCTCCATCGGATCTAGGGAAAAATCTAACATCTCTACTTCCTCAACTATGAAAATAGGATGGAGACCCGACACAAACCACAGAGAAGTCAGTCAAACTGCCAACGATGCAGTATCCCAACAACTCCATGCCTCCTACCTTCAAATACTCTATGGTTTACTGAGGTTACCCAGTTAAGGTATCTGTAGACCGTCATCCTCTCATGTGTGTGTGTGTATTGAAAACAAAAGTATAAGGTCATTTTGGTAGTCTTAAAGCATAACTAAGTAAAATGATGTCTTAGATCATTTTGATAACCTTAAAACATAACTAAGTAAAATTATATTAAAAATAAACGACTTTAAAAAATAATGTTATACATAATCTTTGTAGTATTTCAACTTCCTTTTATTATTAATTTATTGTATTTCATGATTTTATCTTGAAACTTTGTAAAGATGTAAAATTCAATATTATGACTTTTATGAATTGAATTGTTAAAATGAAGATATTTTATTATTAACGAGCAACCCTAATATATATGAAAGTGAGAGTAGGGTGAATAATAGAGAAAACTTATTCAAAGAATAAATATTTCTTGAAATTTAAATTAAAGGTAACAAATTTTCCTACAACCACTCAAACACTCATTTAATAAATCGAAAAATTTATATTTAAAAAATTATATATAATTTTAAAATAAAAAATAAATTATATTATTCGTATATTTATAACTCTTTGTTCGTTAATCAATAAAAACTTTTATATATATATATATATATATATATATATATATATATAATTGATTTAAAACTTGTAATTATTAAATTAATTAAAATCATTATTTATTAAAAAAAAGTTTTAAATGATTTTTTTTTCTTAAGTCTGAGCTCGACTAACCGCCGTGTCAAGATCAGATGGATTCAAAAACATAGGTAGAAATTGATCCGATATCTCCTGGATCGATCCGATAGTTCGTTAGTGCGTGGTACCCATTGAAACTAACGGGCCAAACAATCGAGCGAGATTCGCCTTTCAATCGACCGGGGGTTCCAATCAGTTTACATATTTATAATTTTTTATTTCTCCAAATAACTAATAAATTAATATATATATTTTAAATTGAAGCGATCTGTAATTAATTAAATCATAAAATTTTGAATTAAGAGAATGAAAAATATTTAGATTTTATTTGGGATGAAAAGTTTAATTTTTTTTTTCAATTGAATATTTTTAAAATATAATTATTCACTAATTAAAAAAAAAAATTATCATTAAAACAATTTATTTTTCTAAATTTTATCATTAAAACAATTTTAATTAAGTATTGAAAATTTCCATTTTAATATATGGGATATTATTTTAAAGATTATCTATGTAAAATTATTAATTTATGACTCATATCCATGAGTATTAGTTACAATTAATCAATTTCTCATTATTTTGAATAAAGTTGGCACTCATTACTTGTGGTAATGCTAACAGAGATGAAGAAAATGGAATTGAAACTAACAATCGCATAGCATCAATCATCAAATACTCTTAACTATGAGGTTTTCCCCACTATCAAACCCACTTAACTTGACTCTTTTTATTTAAACATTGTAAAACTTACATATAAAATATTATTATTTTCAAGATTATCTCAATAAAATAAATTAAAAAATATATTATTATACCTAGGGTGAATTATCTCTTCACTTTCATCTTAATAAATATAAAGTGATCATTTGTGATCAACATATATGTAAAACATTTTAACTTCTTTAATTCTCTTCACTTTCATCTTAGAAAATGTAATTACATTTTTTAATTAATAACATATATGTAAAACATTTTAGCTTCTTTAATTCTCTTCACTTTCATCTTAGAAAATGTAATTACATTTTTTAATTAATATAGTTGTAAATTATATAATGGGGAGTCCATATTGAAAGAATGCTTCACTTTCTCATGTTCATCCCAATATGAAATTTGAAAGTGATCATTACATATTTTTTAATTAATGTAGTTGTAAATTATGTAATGGGGAGTCCATAATGAAAGATGTTCAACCCAATATGAAATTTGTGGTAAATGTTATTATTTATTTAGATATTCTTGCACTTTGATATAATATGAGATTTGTGGTAGATACTATTACTTTTTAAAATATTCTAGAATTTTGATATTATTGATTTATTATAATAAAAATTACTGGTTTTAAAAAGAATTTGTTACATATCTTGTAATCCATCTCCATCAAGCTCTTTTATTTTACTACCCAATTATTTAAATAAGGAAATTGTTATATATCTTTTGATCCATCTCCATCAAGCTCGTTTATCTTACTACCTAATTATTTAGATAGACAAGAAGAAACACATTGTCATTGTTAATTTGTGAAGGAGGATTCAATGTCAAATCTTTTTTACAATTCGTTTATCTTACTACCTAATTATTTAGATAGACAAGAAGAAACACATTGTCATTGTTAATTTGTGAAGGAGGATTCAATGTCAAATCTTTTTTACAATTCATAACTCGAGTTTTATCACATTATAAATTAATTGTTATATATTGCTCACTTTTTTTTTAATCAAAATAAAGGACTAAGAGAAATCATTCTTCCTATCATTTTCCTCATAGGCATATGGTCAAGTTTTTATCACACTATAAATTAATTGTTATATATTGCTCACTTTTTTTTTTATCAAAATAAACTGTTAAGATAAATCATTCTTCCTATCATTTTCCTCATAGGCATATGGTCAAACAAACATGTTGTATCTTGTATTTTTTTCAAACCAAATCTTAATGTACTTTTTTTTAAAAATGGTTTTAGGTGTGTTTTTTCTCTTTTGAATATATTCTCTCATTCTCATTTATAAACATTAAAATAATAATTTAACTGAAAAAATAACATTTATATTAAAAAATATCTTATAAATCATATAAAAAAGTTATATAATTTTAAAAAATCAATATTTATAAAACTTATAGATCATCAAACTTTAGTAAATATTAATGGAAGTACTGTCATGAATGGAATTTAGATTGAGTGATTGTAAGATTGAGTGCTATCCTCCCTACCCACTTTATATTCTTATATGTGACATGTTAATCAATAAAGTCAATGATCAATGTTAACTCGATCTTGAGCAATTTAATATCAATATGGATGGTGGGTGATTATAAATTATGAGATAGTAATGAAGTTAAAGATATAGTTTATATAGTTAGATCCATGTGGTGGAAATAACAAATGTTATGATCTAACACCTTAAAAACGATAAAAAAAAAAAAAACAATGAATATATTCCACTTTGAGGGGGAAACCTCTTAGAATATTCATTTTACAATATATCAAATTCAAAAGATAATATGAGATGAGATAACATGATCCTAAGACTAGCTCTCATTTGGTATATATATGACATAAATGGAAAAATTATAATGAAATGGTGCAATGAAGGGTTCTAGCCTACATATAAATATAACATTAGAAATGTAATAATTCAATATCTATGGCTTAATAATGGGTTTTATACATAACATGAGGCTTTTCTAGAGCTTAACATGCCCCTCCCCTTCAAACAAGTGTTTTCTTCAACACTTGACTACCTGTGGGTGTTCCTGCATGAAGAACTCATCTTCCCATGTTGCCTCTCCCACTGGTAGGTTCTTCCATTTGACGAGGTATTCAATAATTGCTTGATTTCTCAACCTCTTAATCTTGGTTTCAAGGATTGTTTATGGTTCTAGTATGATTTTCCTTCTTCATTAATCTATGGTAAAATAGTTTTCATTGAGATCTTGTTGTTGATTACCTTCTTTAAGTGAGAAACATGGAAGATTGGATGTACACGTGAATATGGAGACAACTCCAATATATAAGCCATACTTTCAATCCTTTGCAAAACCTTATAGGAGCCTGTTGGCAGCAATAATATAATTGTTATTTTTATAAAATGACCTACGTAAGATGCTTACACAAGGTCTATGAAATTTTATTACTCTTCATGTGCAGTCTCCTAAACGACAATTGTAAATCGTCGCTTTTTACTTATCGTCTATTCATGCTTCGTTTTCATGACTGAAAGCATGAAAACTTGTGACTGTAATTACCATTTTGTTTTAAAGTTTCATTGAAGGCAAATGGTTTATTTAATTTGTTATGGAGTTTGATTCCTTTCCATGAAGATATTACCCTGTTTTGTTTTTTACCCTTTCAACTCTAAGCATGCCTAAGAGATTATTAGTTTTAACAAACAAATTACCCCCACCATTTGATTTTTTTGTATTGGTTTTGGTTTGATCTTTGATCACATTTCTTTCACAAAACTTTTGATTATTCAATTTTTTTAAATTTACCCAACTTTGTAATCAAACCATGATACGCGCACTTATGTTTGTATTGAGTACTTTGGTCCTAGCTCATACTCAATACCAAGGTGGCATACGATGTACAGATTGCCATTACTTCTTAGGATTGTCTCGGGTTTCACAAACCTCTTCACATGCATTTTGATTAAACACCCTTCCCATCGTATGAGTCATTACAACGTGTATTGTTAAGCTCGGGGTTATGGCTCTGTTTTATTTTTGCAAACCCTACCTGTATGTTGTGCTTTGATTACCCTCCCGTCCAGTATGGCCCCTGTAGTAAGGATTGAATCAAACGGTATCCAAACCCTGCTCTCATACGACGATGCTAGGGAGGATTTGGAAAGAAATGGCTGGCATGTTTTCATCAAGAAGTTTCAGGGTTTTAATCTTCAGGTTGCCCAAGAGTTCGCCTTATCCTTTGATGGTTGTAGGGAAAAAGTTGGTGATGTGCAATTGGAGGTAACCAAGGATTTCCTGAGTCAAGCCATAAGATTGCCAGCAGTTGGTCAGAAATGGTTTAAAAACGAGAAAGTGGAGGAAGTCCCTTGGACCCTGTTGTTTACATCACGAAAAATAACTAGCTGCGATAGAGGTATGCCAGTTTCATTCCTAAAATCTCGGTGGCATGATTTACTCGCTGTGGTGAAACAATTTGTTACATGTGAGGGATGGTTCGGACTTGTATTTCTATATCATTTACGCTTTGAATATGCCATATTACCTACTCAGAAGTCTATATAAAATGGGGAAAAGATTTAAGAAATAGAGGTCAGACTCAAGTCTTTTTCATCAAGGCCTGATTAAAATCATCCTCATACATCAGTTAGAGTCACAAAATGAATGTTGGGATTCATTTATTACACGAAATGGTTTTGGTAACCATGAATTGAGAGAAGTAGGCAAACTCATCGTTGAGGAAACCCTTATCCACATGATGACATCTCTTCCACCTCCCCAGACTTGTGCCTCTTCCCCTAACAGTGAACCCTTGATCTATCCAAAGGTCATTCAACAGGCTAGTCAACCGATTACACATTCAAAGGACTGTGTTAAAATTGCAAGGAAACCTACAGGAAATAAGTTTAAAAGTAATGTTGATGTCAATTTCAAAAACAAAAGAGTTAGCAGGCTAATTTCTCGAAGTCTTCGAAATAAGACAAGCTCTCGTGCAGATGCGATTAGCCTGATTGAGGTTAACGAAAGCTCAGACTCTGAAATTGACAAATTCCTTGCAGAGGAAGACCCTGTGTCTTTCGGGCCACACCCTAACCAACCCTATAACTTTGTTGAGAATTTGCCTCCTTGCTTGCAAGACAATCCAGAGTTTCCTGGTGTCCAACTCTACAATAAATCTACTATCTGTATTGAGGTCCTCCGATCCATAATCTTGTTCGTTCTGATGCAAATGCCACACAGTCACAGTGTGATGTCTATCTATCATGGATCAACAGATACTATACTGATGTCTCGTTTCTACAGTCACGAGTTAAGTTTTTAAAAGACCAGGTTGATGTTTTAACAAATGAAAACAACATGCTTGAATCTATCATCCAAGGGAAGGATAAGCATTTGAAAACCACAGGTCATGTGATTTTTAAAAACATAGAGGTAGCTACAACGACCGTTAACTCCAAAGTTTCATGATACGATTGGATTTCATGATTAGAGGTATGATTTTTTTTAATTTAATAGCATGATTGTTGTCATTTTAAAGTTAGATTATGTGGTTTGTTAAATAAATTATTTTTACTATTAGATTAGCATGTTTCATTTATTCAATAAAATGAGATTTCATTTACTATTATAACTAGCTATAGAATCGCAAGATTCTGTAGCCAGTTAAGAAAAATCGAATTGTCTAAATTAATGACAGAGAACATATTTGAGATCTTCCTATTTTCTTTTGATTTCAGGATAATTCAGGAGCCCATGATTTCAAAGATGATATGAGGCACTTTTAATATCTCCCAGTCATATCTATTTTGTATTTTGAATAACAGAAATAGATTGTTGTTAGTTTTTGGATATTTAGTAAAATCAGGGTGGTTGCCTCCCCCTTATTTTTTGAAACAAATTTGATCTCAGGAACAGAAACAATTATGTTTCCTGAGACCTTTGTAAACATTTCATTTTGTAAACATTGGATCATCTCGGCCTGGGGCAATAGTATGGGCATTTTATCACAGACTTGAATGGAAGAGAATGCACGTTACATCTTTAGCTTTTCTGTATGATGTTTTGATTCAAGTTATGTTTATTTCGATTTGATAATAGATGGTGATTGCTTTCGTCGTCATGATTTATTGCAAGTTGATATGATTAATTTTTATATGTTGTCCATATATTATGTTTCAGATACAATACACGGTGATCATCTATCCAATTTAAATTAAGAGATTTATCTCTAATTTCTTTTGAATGTTTACATGCAAGTTCTTACAAGAAGATTTATCTCGTCGTAGTTACTTGGAAATCATAAAGATCAACTGTGACTGTATCCATTACATGTTTTGTTATCATAACTTAATCTTCATCATATTTGTTTCACATTTGTTTGGAACAATCTTAAGATCCGTTGCAGGTTTACTTCCCAGATAAGGTGGCTGGATATTCTCTATTGAACAGACATTGGATGCATTAATAGGTTAGTCTGTTATTTTATTTCGTTTGCTTGTTTATTTTAGAAGTTATATATATATGGTATGATTTCCATTATCTATAATTTTTTGTTCGATTAAGTAGTTTAATATTTGATTTCATGTATGTATACATCCAAGAAAACAAACCAAAAAATTAAATAGTATTTTCACTTTCTTTATTACTGTTGTTAAAGGAACCAATTTACATTCGATTTTTACGAGTTTAGATTAAAACTCGTGATTTGTATAGATTGTATATAGAATTATTATACATATATTAATTAAATAAATTGTGCATATATATATTTAAATGTACATGTAGATTTTAGTGATGGTTATTTATTAAGTTATTGTATTTTCTTTAGTTATTTTTTCGCTTTCTTTAGAACTTAGATCAGCCAACGGAGCCGCTAAACCCGTCAGAGTGAATTAATCCAAACGGCCTAGGTTAATTAGAAAACGCCTGACCAGATTCACTCTTCCAGTTGACGAGCGATCATTTTTCACCCGTCAACAAATGGTGCTAGAAGGAGGGCTTGAATACTATTAATGGCATGAGGAGGTCGCAAGACTCCTCCCCCACCTACCCACTCACCTATAATAACAAGAAGTCGTTCAGACGATAACATTGTCCCTCAAACAACAACCACATCAAACGACAATCCACGGATCACCATTGAACTAGTAACTCCAAATCCCCCAGGGACCGATGTACAAGAAATTGTTCGTCAATCCCTCATAAGAATGCACAGTGCCTTGGCCCGTATCAGACAACCAGGTCAGCCTTTGAACCAACCATTAGACTTCTCTGACATCAGGGAGAAACTGGAAGGTATTGATCTTACCCTAAACCCTACGAATCCAAATCATATCCTCACTCCTGTAGTAGGAGGGTCTGGTATTCCACCATCACCACCCCCTTCATCTCCTTCTTCTTCTGGAGAATGATCATCAGATGAAGGCAGTTCCTCATCTCAGCCTTCGATGCCACCCACACCTATGGCCAATCCGAACAATCCTGCCAGACCTTGGCTCGACCAAGATGTAGTGGCCATACCTGGGCCCCAGCATCCTTTGCCTAAACATCTAGAGAAATGGCTCCCTAAATTTGACCCAGATTCGAAGCAAATTGTTGAATATCATATCAAAAAATTTATGCTAGCCATTAGGCTCAGTAGTGTTGAGAACAAAGATGTAGTGTGCAGATTGTTTCCCTACACCTTTGAAGGTAATGCCTCTACCTGGTACTTTGCCCAACAACCCCACACCATCATGTCATGGGATAAATTTGAGTCCTATTTCCTTGAGAAATTCGGAGACGATAAGTCTCCTGAAGCTCTAGTCATGGAACTCTCTAGTTTAAAGATGAACCCCAAAGAAAAGATAAAAGACTTTAATCAAAGGTTCCTGAAATTAAAGAACCGAATCCCCACAGATTCGATGCCTACCAAAAATCTTATCGTCGCATACTAATAAAAGGTCTTCACCAAAAAGACGTCAGAGCCTTTTGATAAAAGAGACCTTGCTGTAAAAAGTGTAACAAGTGTAGATAAACTAGTTTTAGGGGTTGCGATTAAAAAACAACAAACCTCTGTTGTTAATACTCGCAGAAATGTCCCTCCCTTTTTGTTGACTTTTGAAATTTTCAATAGGAATGTACATAACTGTATGGTAGATTCAGGTGCATCATCAAACGTAATGCCTTGGTCTGTATGTCAAAAAAATAATGCTGAAGTTCAACCGTCAAGCCTGAAAATTATTCAGCTTGATCGAACTAGTGTTAAAGTAATAGGTGAATTAAAAAATGTGCTTATCAAATTATCATCTAATCCTAAAGTCCATCAAGTCATTGATATCATTGTCGTAGATATCCCAGAAGTATATGGTTTTTTTTAAGTAGAGATTGGTCTGAACAACTACATGGTTATTTTGCAATGGACTGGTCTCACTTGTGGCTGCCCAAAATTGGAAAGCCTAACATAATCAAGGTAAATCATGAGCGTTATCTTAAGTTCACGGTAACCGATTTAAATGATCCTAATGAACCATTCACTGCTTCTGCAAATTCACCTGAAATACAGGGGATGGACACTTTTTTCGGAAATTTCATGGTTGAAACCTCTACCATTACTGACCCGGAACAACAATCCGAAATTATGACATGCACGCAGTCGACAACTTTCTCTCAGTGGCCACATGCACCTAATGAAAATCAAATATGGTCTCTTTACTTTGATGGGTCAAAATCAAAGGAAGGAGTTGGTGCAAGGTGCGTGCTCATTGATCTAGCAGGTAACAAGACTTTGATTGCTTGCTGGTTAGAATTTGAATGCACAAACAACATGGCCGAATACGAGGCACTCCTGCAAGGTCTCAGAAAAGCACTAGATTTGAACATTCAGAATTTGACTGTCTTTGGTGATTCAGAAATCATGGTTAGACAAGTAAAAAATTCTATCCATTGTTTATCTCCGCACCTTAAAAGCTATCAAACTGAGGCATGGAATTTGATGAACAAGTTTTCTGCATTTAACATAAATTCTATTCCTAGATTGAATAATGTTGACGCTGATTTGTTAGCTAACGTCACCTCAAAAAATTTTCCTACAGAGGGCTTATCTCCGAATGTGTTTTCCATCGAATTGTTGTCCAGACCATCCGTTCTGGACAACATCACAAATTGGAGAGTCTTCGATGACGATCAACAGATCATCAATTTTTTGCACATGGAAGAGACTTTCCAGGGCACAGTGATCGACGAAGGTACCCACGACGAAAACCTTCACGATTTTACAGTAATACCAGATCCAAGATCCCCGGAGTCTGCATTGGACATGGTAAACTCTATCCCAAAATCTTTGGTTAGGTTAGAAAAATTTTATGATCTTCACAATAAGTTCAGAAAATCAGTGAATTGTAAAATGAATAGTTCTTCCTTGACACATGAAAAATTAAATTTGGGAACTAAAGACAACCAACAGTGCATCAATTTGGGGTTAGGATGTTCTGAGCAAGAAAAGGTAGCATTTATTAAGTTGTTTAAGGAATTCAAAGATGTCTTTGCCTGGACATACAACGACCTAAAAACATTTGATCCTAACATCATACAACACATTATTCCCATGAAACCTCAGACCCAACCTTTTCAACAGAAGTTAAGAAAGATGCACCCAAAACTCGAACCAACAGTCAAGAAGGAATTAAACAAATTCCTAAATGCTAAAATAATCTTCCCAATAAGGCATACACAGTGGGTCTCTAATCTTGTTCCTGTGAGTAAGAAGAGTGGTGAAATCTGACTATGTGTCAATTTTCGAAATCTTAACTGAGCGTCTGATAAAGACAACTACCCTGTCCCTCCCATGGAGCAGATCCTTCAATAGGTATCTGGTTCTGAAATATTATTCTTGTTGGATGGTTTTTCAGGGTATAACCAAGTCCTTATGTCTCCCCCAGACCAGCTCAAAACTACTTTTCTTACCCCATGGGGCACCTACGCTTATAAAAAGATGCCCTTTGGGCTCATAAACGTCGGTGCCACTTTTTAGAGAGTGATGGATATCACTTTTCGCGGCTTAATCAATCAATCTGTAGTAGTTTACCTAGATGACATCATTGTCTTCTCAAAAAATAAACGGGATCATCTAGCTCATCTAAGATATGTTCTACAGTGATGTCATAAGTACGACATTTCTTTAAATCCTTAAAAATATGTCTTTGCAGTAGAACAAGGTAAGCTCCTCAGATTCATTGTATTAAATGAAGGGATGATTATCGACCTTGAAAGGACCAAAGTCATTTCGAAACTCCCCCCTCCCTCATCAAAAAATTCCATGCAATCTTTCTTAGGACAGATAAACTTTGATAGGAGATTCGTCCCCAGCTTTTCAGAAATGGTGAGACCATTACAAAATTTAATAAAAAATGATGTACAGTACCATTGGGGACCTTTAGAAATTCAGGCTTTAGATTCAATAAAAAAGGCTATAGTAGACGCTCCTTCTCTAATGAGCCCTGTTTTTTCACAAGACTTCACCCTCTACACATTTTCCTCTGATCGGTCTTATGCTAGTGTCCTAACTCAAAAGAATGTTGAAAACAACGAAGTCCCAATTGCCTTTATGAGCTCAGCCTTCAAGGGAGCATAACTTAATTACCCAATAGTAGATCAACAATCTTATGTTGTTTTTAAAGTGGTAAAACACTTTTGATCTTATCTGTTGAAATCTAGGACGAAAATTATTGTCCCTTACCCTGCTCTAAGAAATTTGTTAGTATAGAAAGAACTAGGTGAAAAAAGGGCAAATTGGGTCACATCCTTACAAGAATATGACATAGAAATCACCCCAACACAAATTGTTAGAGGCCAAGGTTTATGTAAGTTGGTTGTTGATTCAGCTATAGGACAACAAAATGAAACTGGTATGTTAATTCCAGATCAGCACTATCAAAATCAAATTTGGTGTGCACAAAACCATACCAGTCCCTGGTACGATGACATCAAATTTTGTCTTATACACGGATCAGCTCCCCATCACCTTGATCCCCAAAAAAGTAGAGCACTAAGATTAAAATCTTCTTCTTTTCAGCTGATTAATGGTATTTTATTTTGCCAAAATTTCGATGGAATACTTATTGTTTGTGCTCGAATCGTCGCCGGGTGAGCAAGAATGGGAGCACTAGCATGCCCTGTTGGGCTCAGCAGGGCAGAACAGGTTTGTTGTGGATCAAAATGGGTTAACAGAGAATAGAAAACCAAACGAAATAAAATCTAACTAAGAACTGAAAAGAAAATAACATTACAACCATAAACAAAACTTCAAACGTGAGACAAGGGAGTTCCCAGTGGTTTCAAGGCTTGATCTATTAACAAAAAACCAAAGCACACGCTGTAGAAAGGGATAATGGTTCCTCTTCC
>WSFP011449850.1:0-19826 GCA_009831015.1 Picea engelmannii
CATTGAGAAAAGCACAAGGACCGATTAGAACAACGTAACTGCTACAGTGATCCTGTCCAACATCATCCTATAGCAGCTACAACTCGACTGGATCCTCCAATTTCGAGCTGTTCTAACACAGTGTAAACAGAGACATGAAAGAAACTGACATTCATAAGACAAGAAGTCTCAAAAGTCCATTCATAACCAGAATAACAGTGCTTCGTTAAAGCTTTACAACCGGGAGCTCTACTCAACCATCGATGGATTGCTGTAGGCGAATTCTAGGTGAATTCTACCAGTGGCAGGTAGTCTTCCCATTTCTTGGGTTGATGCATTACATGCATCCTTAACATGTCTTCTAATATTTGATTCACTCTTTCTACCTGTCTTTCGGTTTGAGGGTGATAGGCGGTGCTAAACAACAATTTGGTCTCTAAACGAGTCATCAGTGATTTCCAAAAGTTAGAAGTAAATTTCGTGTTTCTGTCAGACATGATCTCTTTTGGCATACCATGCAGTCTGAATATCTCTTTCATGAACACCTGGGTGATATATATTTCTTTGCAAGTTGATTTGACAGGGATGAAATGAGAAGACTTGCTCAATTTATCCACAACTACCATAATGGCATCGTTCTGTTTGGTCGAAGTTGGTAATCCCGTGATGAAATCCATGGAGATGGTTTCCCATTTCCATTCTGGGATTGGTAAATGTTGCAATAACCCTGCTGGATGTCGGTGTTCTGATTTAACCTGCTGACATTCTATGCATTTGACCAAGTACTCGGCTATGCATTTCTTCAATCCAGGCCAATAAAATTGTTTCCTGGTGGCAGTGACCATTTTCTGGTATCCTGGATGACCAGTATAGGGTCTTTTATGTAGTTCATCCATAATGAACCTCTTCAAGTTGTCACACACTGGAATATAAAATCTGTTTCTGTAAGTGAGAAAACCTCCTTCAGTCATCTGATAGCCTTCATATTTTACTCCGGCAGGTTCTTGCTGTAGGTACATGGTCACGGTATGAACAAATGGATCTGTCCTTTGTACATTTCTGACTCTTTCTTTGACATCTGTCTCGTAGGTGCTCACCACTTCCAGGTGAATTGTGTTCATACTTCTGCTAAGGGCATCGACCACCCTATTTTCCTTACCTTTAATGTGTTTGATCTCAAAATCAAACTCGCTAAGGAGGGCCATCCACCTAGCTTGTCTAGCATTGAGCTTTGGTTGATCAAACAGGTATCGCAATCCACAGTGATATGTCATAAGTACAAATTTTCTTCCCAGGAGGTAATGCCTCCACATTTTCAAGGCATGGTCTATGGCAGCCAATTCTAGATCATGGGTCACATAGTTGACTTCATGCTCATTCAATTTTCAGGATTCATAGTAGATCAGGCTTCCTTCTTGCATAAGGACTCCTCCGAGTCCTTCCTTACAGGCATCTGTGCACACGAGGAAATCATCTTCTGGATCGGTGATATTTAGCATGGGTGCATGGGTCAGTAGATGTTTCAGGGTTTGAAATCTTTCTTCACATTTCTGCGTCCACATGAATTTTGTCCCCTTCTTCTGTAGGGCAGTGATTTGACAACTAATCTCGGAGAATCCTTCTATAAATATCCTTTAATATCCTACTAATCCCATAAAGGATCTGATATCCGAAACATCCTTTGGGGTAGGCCATTCCATGATAGACTTGATTTTGTTAGGGTCCACTGCTACCCCTTCTTCAGAAAGAACATGACCTAAGTAATGTATTTGCTTCTGGAAGAAGTCACATTTTCTTAATTTAACATAGAGCTGATGCTCTCTGAGTACTTGCAGCACAAGCTTAAGATGTTCTTCATGCCCTTCTCTATTCTTAGAGTAAATTAATATATCATCAATAAATACTAGCACAAATTTATCTAGAAATTTACTGAGTACATTGTTCATCAAGAACATAAAAGTGGCAGGGGCATTGGTCATCCCAAATGGCACTACCACGAACTCATAGTGACCATACCTCATCCGGAAGGCAGTTTTATGGATGTCTTCACCCTTGATTCAGACTTGATGGTATCTCGATCTCAAGTTGATCTTGGAAAAAATAGACGCGCCTCCCAATTGATCGAACATATCATCGATCTTGGGCAAGGGGTACTTGTTCTTTATGGTTACCTTATTGAGTTGTCTATAATCTATACACAGTCTAAGGGTGTTGTCCTTCTTTTTCACAAACAGGACTGGTGCTCCCCATGGAGACACGCTGGGTTGAATATAACCCTTATCCATCATTTCTTTTAATTGCAATTTGAGTTCAACTAACTCGGGTGTGCTCGTCCGATAGGGTGTCCTAGACACCGACACCACTCCAGGTGCGAGTTCTATCGAGAAGTCTATGTCTCTTCTTGGAGGTAGACCCGATACCTCTTTCAGAAACACATCTCTATATTCTCTCAGGGTAGGATGATCTTCAAGGTTGGGTTTGTCACCTTCTATGGTTTCCAACACCTATATTGCATATAGGGGACATCCCTTTCGACAATACTTTCTCATTTGTAGAGCTGATATTTGTCTCACCGAGACAGGTTTTTGGATCCCTTGAAGGGTCATCCTTTTTCCTTATTTTCTCACACATTCTAAGGTTTTATGGCAATAGTCCAATATGACTTTATGGGTGGCTAGCCAGTCCATACCAATCAACATATCGTACGATCCGAGGGGTAATACGTTAAGGGTTGCTTGGGTGGGAAATTCACCCAACATCAATTGGCAGGCTGGTATGACCTCTGCTACCCTTCGTTTGGTGCCAGTGGCTAACTGTACCAACCATGGCTTGGTTTGTTTTTGTGGCTGTAGTTTACACTTCTCAATAGCTTTAGGGGCTATATAACTCAAGTTTGAACCAGGGTCAATCAAAATATACACTAGATGGTTCGAGATCATACCTTCTATCTCCACCACTGAAGCTTGATGGTCAACTTGGTTATTATCCAAGGCTGCATAAATCTGCGACACACTCCTGGCCACATCATTGACTGTAGTAGCTTCCTGGACATTATAAATCCTCCGACTATTCTGTTATCTTTGTGGACAGTCTCTCAAGAGATGTTCTTCTCCACAACCCCAACATTTCAAAGGTTCTCTCTTTGGGTTATCAGTCTTTACTGGTATAGGTCCAGGAGTTTTATTTCCGCTCAAGGAGGGAAAATTCTGCTGGTGCATACTCCGGGCTGGAAAGTTCATTCTTGGGTTCTTCTTGTAGTTCTTAAACCCTGGGGATTTAATTCCCCTTTTATGAAATCTTGAACTATTCTTCTGTTTCCATCCTTCGCAAGGTTCTTCTCGATGCCCAAACTGTTCATGACAATAGGTTGCCTTTCGGATAGTGTCTTCTAGAGTCTTTGGCTCATCAAATTCAATTCTGTTCCGGTAGTCCTTGGGTAGCCCACTAATGAAGCGCTGCACCTTTGCCTTTTCTGCTTTTATATAAGGTACATATCTCAGCAAGTCGAGTAATTTGTTGACATATTCGTCTATAGTGAGTTGCCCCAGTTTGAGTTCATAAAACTCTTTTGTCCTCTCGTCGAAATATTTTTCCGACAAATACTTCTTCCAGAAGTATTTCTCAAACCGTTCCCAAGACAGGTCCTCTTCACGAACCCCTTTCATATTCTTAATGTCTTCCCACCAAATGGAATCCTTTCCGTTCAAGTTGAATGTGGCCACTCTGGCCTTCATATTTTCTAAAAAGTCATGGACTCTGAAATACTTCTTTAATCCAAGTAGCCAGGCCTCTGCTTCCTCTCCCTTCTTTATTTCACCGTCAAAGATGGGTGGTTTGGCCTTTCTGAATTCTTCGAATTTTCAACCTTTGGAAGGATTTTGCTTCTTCTGTTTATTTCGGAAATAAGAACTGGCCCTGCTGCTAGAAGAGCCTTCTGAATCACCAACTTCCTTCTAAGAGGAATCACTCGGCACTGGTCCTCTACCTCTGGGGTGGACCTTTTTCGAGGTGCTCCTCTCAGTGTGGACATTGATATGACCATGTTTCTGAGTTTCACATTCATGCTGCATTTGTCTTTGTAGATCGGATAAACTCTGCAGTAAAACTGCGTTAATTTCTGTTTGCTTTTCTTGTTCTTTCCTCATCCTTTCATTGTCAACCTTGCAGCTTTGTAATTCGACCATGAGACTCCTCACAGTCTCGGCTATATCTGGAGGGGTCCCTACTACCCTTCTTTCGTCAGACTCTTCGTCTCTATTGTGGGAGCCTTCTCCCACTTCTTGGTGAGTCACCATACTATGCGTTGATAATTTTCCGCGGTTGATCTTCCGCTTGTGTGAAAAAGGAAAAACGCTGGTTCTTAGTCAATATTTATATTTATTTATAACCAGTACATAATTCATATTTTCACATGTACACACACACAATAGGGGTTTTTCATTTTTAACTTCGTCTTTTGATTAGGAAGGTTAAGACAGGGGGGTTTACTCTTTTTAAGAGTGTTCTGAACGGAGCTTCTGCGCAACTCGTTCATGAGCCCAAGAAGGCCAAGTGTTGTAACCATGCTCTGATAACAATTTTTCACACACCCAGTATGTCATAATAAAATTTTTGATTTTCCTCAAGGGACAAAATCCCCAAAGTCTTACAGGGGCCTAGCGCAGGCTAGTTCTTCCCTATTCACCTCCCTGTGATCGTGAGTTAGGACCACAGGCTGAACAAACCAGGCACCTTTTCGTGTTTCACGACTCAGTGATACAGTGAGTCCAATATTAAAGGTACAATGGCGATGTCCACCTCCGTATGATCATGGGTCACGACCACAGGCCGAACAAGTATGGCGTCCTTTTCACTCTTCGCGGCTCAACACTACCAGAGTGTCGAATATTTCGACTCTGCAAACCCCGACTCCGCAGAGCACCGAACCCCGAAAGGGCTAGCGAGTACAAGATTCCTGTTTGGGTCTTGTCCTCGTGACCACATTCCGTGACCCCACACTTAAATTGGCAAGGACCTTACTGTCCCTTCGCGATTCGGGAAATCGTGATGCATGACTTCTTCCTTTCCCATTCAAATCCCCAAAATCCACAAAGTCTCCCAAGTTTCCCTCCAAAGGAGATCAACGGTTGTAAGCCTCCCCTGATCCGACGGTTTGGATCCTTTCGAGATTTTGGTGCCCGGGGGTTCGAGATGCAATGATCCAAAAAAATCATGTCATGCAAATCTCTGAATTTTGGTATGGGGATCCGTGTAGGAGATCAACGACCCTTGATAGTGTGGATCCAATGGTCCACAGGATTTCAAAACTTTCCATGAGCTCTGACCGCTCACCACGCGTCCCCCTTGATGTACGATCCAGATTCCTTTGGGACTTCTCTTTGACACTTTTTTCTACTCGCAACCTCGCAAGTTGAAGCATCGAGTTCTCGTGCTCTTCTTCTCCGAAATCTTGAGACACAAAAGTCAACAATAGTTGACTTCCTCTTTGCACTTCTCACAACTCGCCACTTCGCGAGTTGTAGCGTCAAATCTTTGTACCTCTCCTTCACGAACCCCCGAGAAGTGATATTTATTATCCTTCTTGCATTCTCACTACTCAGGACTTCGCAAGTCCAAGGGTTGAGCTCTCAGGCTCTTATCCCGTGAATCCCTGAGATGCGAGAAGTCAACGAAATGTTGACTCCCTTGTCCAGGTGACTCGTGTCCACTCGTCAATCATGCGGGCCCCACCAGGAAACTCTTCCACGTGTTCTCTCGTGCTCGGCTCTCGGCACTTCACTACTCGGGAAGTCGTAAATGACTCCTTTCCACCTCCGAACTCACGAACCCTCGATATGCAATGAATCAAGATGCCAGATCCCACAGTCGTCCTTCCTCTTTGATCAATGACCCAGATCATATCGCGATCTCGCGACTTAGGACTTTGTGACTCCAAGAGTCAGGTCTTCCACCTCCAAACTCGCGAATCCCCGATACGTGAAATGGTCAGATCTCTGCCACCTGTCCTCTTTGATTAACAACCCAAATCACATCACGATCTTGCGACTCGGGACTTCATGACTCCAAGAGTCGGGTCTTCCACCTCCAAACTCGCGAATCCCCGATATGCGAAATGGACAGATCTCTGCCACTTGTCCTCCAACATGGACGGTCCCAATGTCTTTGGGACTTTTGGGACGTAGTTGAGTTCGCTCTCCCACCTAGGTAAAGGTTAATATCGACGACTTATAGAGCTCCGATGGGTCCCTGGGATCTACGGTCTAGGATCCCATCGCGATCTCATGACTCGAGATTTCATGAATCCAAGAGCCCGATCTTCCAATTCCAAACCCACGAATCCATGATACACGAAATGGTCATATCTCGCTATCTCTTCTGAGCTTGAATCAAGAAGTTCAAACTCTCAGAGATTTAGGCTCCCATGACCCCGAGACCTTAGAAAGCTTACTCTTTCTTGCATAAGGGTTCCAGACCTAGATTGCATGAACCCTCAGACGGTTCTTGAGAAATTATCCCTGATCTTAATCAAATCTCTGGTAAGGTTCATCATGGTTACAAGGTTTATGGGATAATTCTCAGAAAAGAGTACTCTCAAGGGGCCTTCCCAGAATATTACGAGAAACTAAGCAAATAAGATGATTCTCGGTGGAGCGAACTCATGTCCCAGACTTAAACATTTGTGAAAAAAACAACTATGGCATGTAAGCATACACATGCATCCATTCTATCAAATCAACATAAGGTAAACACTTCTATTCATAACTATTTACAAGAACATAAAACTGTACATGCAATTATGACATTAACTTCAAAATAACACTTATCAGAAATAACACCAGAGGTGATGCAACTGCTGAGAGGGGTGCTCGTTTCCACCCAACTGTAGGCTCAAAAAATCCCAATGGATTTACCACTAGCCACCCCCGCGCTGAGACCACGATACTGCGAGACTATGTCTCGGCTTGCCAGTGACCGAGAACGAGGGTTAATCTCCCCATTCTTTGCTATCACTCACTCTGCATATCTCCAGAGTTCTTTCTCCTTCCCTCGCGTCTGCCCCCTTTCTCTCCTTCCTCACGCATTTTCCCCTTGTGAGGTTGCGTGTGGCGTGATTTCCCTCACAGTGGTCAGGCCGAAGGCTCCTATGGGTGGGCAATTCACTTCCCCCATCCCTCATTAATTCTTGAGGAGCCATCTACCTACTAGCCTGCGAGTAAATTATTTCGGGCCAGTGAGCCGCTCTTGGTTCTTCGAGCCAGTGAAGTCCAAATATGGTATTGGTTTCAGTGGAAGTTAATGCCACCTTTCCAGGTGCCTTCCACCACCTTTCTTCAGCCATCATGGTCTCTTTTTCAACATATCCCCCCCTCAGCAGTCCTGCAATATATATATATATATATATATATATATATATATATATATATATATATATATATAATCTTATATACATTCATCGACATTTTTCATAAGGTCCATTCACATCACATATTCACATTCTTGAKTTTGCCACAGTTCTTGGCCAGTATAGTTATTTTTTTACAAACTGGGGGAAACATGGTGTTACACCTAGCTACCAAATACAAAACTGTTTCCCAATCTGAGCTACATAAGATAGTGACGAGGCCTAKACTCTTGCMTTACAATGATATGATCAGTTGGGGATTGGAGAATGTTGATATCCCGACCATGACCATCTTCAATTCACAAAAGGTTGCAGTTGGGTCTTTCCGGCTAGAAAATCTACAGGTGATGTACAAATTGTCTACAACACCAAATTTCATTTACAATACCAATTTCCTAGTAGAATTTGACAAGAAGGAATGTTCCCAATATGGAAAAAACCTTCTCGATTTAATTAAGGACTGGTACTCTCGCCTCGAGAATTTCAGAGATGACTCCCATGGCATATGCACAATTGCCACATTAGAACCTCACATAATGTATATAGAAATGATGATATGTAGACTCTATGGGAAGGAAAACACAACCCATTTATTTTTACCATGGGTGCCTCTTATGCACACAATAGTAGAGGGATATTCTTTTTACTGGGCCAAGATATTGTCAGACAGTTTGGTTCAAGAGATTACAAGATACCAGTCACTAAAATCCAAGGGGAAACCAGACCAATTTTTCATGTCGGCTTATATCATGGACGTCGTCTATTTTATGACACCTTTTCCTCTGATGGGCTAGTGTTGGACTCCAACTAGTGTTGAACCCATACATATTTATCATTCAATACTTTGGGAGGACAAGGCGAAATAATTTTTCTATGAAATCTGCAACTAGGTAGTGGTGCCGATGCATACCGCTATATATGGCTACCCACTTCCTAGGTTTTTTGATAAAATTGTGACAAATCTTGGCAAGATAGAAGATTGGTATGTTGAAGAGAATTTCTCCTATATTAGGGTTTTCGGTTGTTTGGTTCCTCCACATGCTCTGCCTTAATTTTTACCAGATCGATTGGTGTGTCACAAAGTTGCACATCAAATTGTTCATGGGGGAATTAGCAAGGAGATGAAAGCAGTACAAAATAAGGTATGGCCCATTTTCCCATGAAAATTAGTATGTTTTCTCTACCAAACTTCAGCCATTCAAATGTAGAAGCCATGCCCCTGGAAGAAATCAAGTTGGTCAATATTGAATTTAAGAAGCACGATCCACAAAAGATCGTAGGTAATCACATGGCCCTTTGCAACTTGAAAATATATGAACATGAAGATTCTCCTCAAGATGAAATATTTCGAGGAGCAAGGTCCTATCAAAAGGTATTGAACCGAGTTCAAGCTCTGGCGCCAGATAAATTGGTCGAGTTTTATAACTTCCAAAAGCATCGGAGAAATAGTGATCTAGATTATTTTCGGCAAGAAATAAGAGTGGAGATATAATAAAGAAATATACAGAGATATCACAGATATTCAATAATATAACATAAATGTATTAGAGATGCAATCATAAACACATATATACAGTAATAAATGATTTCTATTAATGAAAGAAATGTACAGAGACTGCAAAAATACAGAGTGAAAGACTCGCTAGAATGGTGACAACTTATGTCTGAGAAGAGATGTGACGGCTACTCGCATTCGCAAGAAGATGATTAAAATGAGGCTCTGAAGGGATTTTTACAATAAAAAGTAATGCCAAAAACCATAGACATCCAAAAACCTAACCCTAGGATATGAAGCACCAAAAGTCACGTGGGACCCGTTTGGGTAAGTTAGTGCATTAACTTCCCGGGGTCGTAACTTTTGCATACGATCTCCGTTTTAGGCGTATGATAGCTTGTTGGAAATGTATCATCGCAGAGATTAATTTTGGGGCCTCAATCATGTCATAGAAAATAATTGAGAAGCTTGATCCCAAAAAAACTTCATTTAGGCCCTCAAAATGGCCCTGGAAGTTAAAAACTGCTAAAAATAGTAAATTGGCAAAATTGTCAGAAAACTATTTTGAGCCAGTCGGAAAAGGTGGGTGGCCATTGATTTCCACCTAGATCAATCCTCCCTCCTTAGGAAACAATGGTCTCCATTGCGTTGAGTTCCCGGGAGAGAGGGAAAAGCATTTGCTGAATCTGCATCTTTGTGGGCTGCTTGCCTTGCTGGAGACGTCACGCTGCTCAGTTTGTGGAAGTCTGTCACGAACCTGTTGAGTCTCAGGCTATTCAACAAGTAAAGATACATGAGAGTATGATGTGTAGAAGGAATATTTTCACTTTTCTGCAGCCTTTTCGACCTACTTCTGTTGGATAGAAGGTTCTTGGGGTGAGGCTGTAGTGGTTGCAGTGTCCTTCTGTTCTCCTTTTGAGCAGATTGTGAAGAAGCTAAATTTTGCAGTATGGGATACTACCTTGCGACAATTTTTAGGTGAAACAATAATCAGAACTACCTTTGGTATTCTGTAGAGATGACCCCCCAGAGAAATAATGACCCTGCGGGGTCGACACTCATAAACAACATGGCGCTTCCACATATATTGTTGGCCTAAGAGAACATCACAGACATCGAGTGGGGAAACATCGCATAATACCTCATCCTTGAAGGATTGGATGTCGTATGACAATGGACATTGTTGGATAACATAGATATCTCCTCCTTGGCGAAGCCACCCGATGTTGTATGGCTGTGGGTGTGCTGTTGTCGACAATCCCAACTGTTTGACGACCTCTATTGAGATGAGGTTCTTCTAGATTCCGCTGTCAATAATAAAATGCAGCGGGGTCCCCTTCACTGAAATCTGTGAATGAAAAAGGCGCTCCCCCTCTTCAGGATCTTTTGGTTCTTCTGGTTGAATTGTTGTGGTCATGAAAATAGCAGTGGGCTTTGCGTCAATGATCTATCCTTTACCAGTATTTTCAGAATGAGATTCAGAATCAGGGTTCTGCACTTTGTCTTTGATATCAACCATGAATGACTGTTTTGAGCGACATTCATCGGTGTTGTGCCAAGGGCTTTTGTGGAACTCGAACCATTTTCTGGTGTCCTTCTTTGTCTTCCCGTGACTCTTCTTTTCCTGTGTCTTGGACGAGAGACTGTTTGCTAGCAATGTCTTAGTCATACTTTGGCTGTTGCGAGTTTTCAGACCTAAAATCCCATTTGTTTTGGTGCTTAAATTTCTGCTCGATTTTAACAACATATCGATAAGCATCACTGAGTGATGAGATGTCCAAAAAATCCATTTCAATTTGGATGTATCTGTGTAGAGACTCGTGGTATTTCATATTCAAATGTCATTCAGAGTCTTTGATACCCAACTTGGTGTGCAAGGTATGGAAGGTATTGGTGAAATATGGAACTTTTTGGCCCCTCTCTTTCCCCAATGTGGTCCATCTCATGTACTGGTCCTCATAGTTGCCAACAGGGTAATACTGTTCCTTTACCACATCCACACAAAAATACCAAGTGGGCTCGACCCCATATATTACAGACTCCTCTATGGAACTTTTATCCCAGTAAGTTTCCCACCAATTTTTGACATGAGGGAGAGCTTTAAGGAGTGCGAAGGTGATCATTTCTCTATCGGGAAAATTGTGAATAGAGAAATAACCTTCTAACAGATTTAACCATTTGTCTAGGGCTTCAAAATCTATCGGTCCTTCAAATATAGGAATATCAAAATTAACTTGTACCTTGAAAGGTGAGTTGCTTCCAAAGTGGCCGCTTGATGAAGATGCGCCTATTACTATTGGTAGGTGTTGAAAGATGTGGGAAAAATTCTCCATCATTTCGTCCCTCTGTCGCGTGAGAGCTTTCTCAAGCAACAGACTGATAGGATCGTCTGCTCCATTGTTTTTCTTTTATTCCGCCATTGAGGGTTTCTTGGGTGTGCGAGAATGATTGTCTTCAAGAGATACAAGCTCGATACCCAACTTTCTATACTCGGACCTCGTCGGGGACATGCAATGAAAAATGATCAAGAGCAGCCTGCTCTGATACCATTGATCCGTATTATTTTCGGCACGAACTGAGAGCGGAGATATAATAAAGAAATGTACATAGATATTGAATATATTCAATAATATAACATAAATGTATTAGAGATGCAACCATAAAAACAGATATATAGTAATACACGATTTCTATTAATGAAAGAAATGTACAGAGACTGTAAAAATACAGAGTGAAAGACTCACTATAATGGTGGTGGCTTATCTCTGAGAAGAGATGCGACGATTACTTGCATTCGCAAGAAGATGATCAAAATGAGGCTATGAAGGCATTTTTACAATAAACAGGAATGCCCAAAACCCTAGACATCCAAAAATATAACCCTAGGAGATGAAGCACCAAAAGTCACGTGGGCCCCGTTTGGGTAAGTTAGTGCATTAACTTCCCGGGGTCATAACGTTTGCATACGATCTCTGTTTTAGGTGTATGATAGCCCGTTGGAAAGGCATCATTGACGAGATTAATTTTGAGGCCTCAATCACTTTGTAGGGAATCATAGGAAGGGTGATCCTGAAAAACCTTCATTTAGGCCCTCAAAATGGCCCCGAAAGTTAAAAATTGCTAAAAACAATAAATTGCCAAAATTGTCAGAAAACTGTTTTGAGCCAGTTGGAAAAGGTGGGTGGCCACCGATATCTACCTGGATCAATCCTAGATCATTAGGAAGAAATGGTATGCATTGCATTGAGTTCACAGAGGAGAGGGAAAAGCGTTTTCTGAATCTGCATCTTGGTGAGCTGCTTGCCTTGCTAGAGACGTCGCGCTAATCAGTTTGTGGAAGTCTGTCACGAACCTGTTGAGGTAGAGGCTGTTAAACAAGTCGAGATACATGAGAGGATGATGTGAAGAAGGAATCTTTGCACTTTGTTGTAGCCTTGTCGACCTGCTTCTGTTTGATAAAAGGTTCTTGGGGCGAGACTGTAGTGGTTGTAGTGTCCTTCTGTTCTCCTTTTGAATAGATTGTGAAGAAGCTAAATTTTGCAGTATGAGATACTACCTTGCGACACTTTTTAGGTGGAATAGTAGTCGGAACTACCTCTGGTATTGTATAGATATGAACCCCTAGAGAAACAATGACACTACGAGGTCAAGACTCATAAACAACATGGCGCTTCCACCTATATGGTTGGCCCAAGAGAACATCCCATACATCTAATGGGAAAACATCACATAATACCTCATCCTTGAAGGGTTGGATGTCGTATGAAAATCAACATTGTTGGCTGACACAAAGATCTCGTCCTTGGAGAAGCCACCTGATGTTGTATGGTTACGGGTGTGGTGTTGTCAACAATCCCAACTGTTTGACGACCTCTGTTGAGATGAGGTTCTTCTAGCTTCCGCTATCAACAATAAAATGCAGTGGGGTCCCCTTCACCCACAACTATGAATGAAAAAGGTGCTCCCCCTCTTTAGGATCYGGTGGTTCTTCTRTTTTAATTGTTGCGGTCACGAAAATAACAAAGGGGTCTACGTCGATGATYTGTAGTTTACCAGTATTTTCAGAATCAGATTCTGAATCAGGGTTCGGATATTTGTCTTTGACCTCGACCACCAATGACTGTTTTGAGTGACATTCATTGGTGTTGTGCCAGGGTATTTTGTGGAACTCACACCATTTTCYGGTGTCCTTCTTTGTCTTCCCGTGACCCTTCTTTTCCTGTGTCTTGGACTGGTTTTTGGGAGACCRTTTCTAGGGATGTCTCGATCAAACTTTGGTTGTTGCRGATTTGTAGACCCAAAATCATGTTTGTTCCGGTGCTTAAATTTCTTCTYRATTTTAACAACATATCGATAAGTAGCATYGAGTGATGAGATGTCCATAAAATCCATTTCAGTTTGRATGTATCTGTGTAGAGTCCCATGGTATTTCAGAACCAAATTTCGTTCAGAGTCATTGATACCCAGCTTGGTATGCAAGGCATGGAATGTATTGGTGAACTCTAGAACTGCTTGGCCYCTCTCTTACCGCAGTGTGGTCCATCTCATKTACTGGTCCTCATAGTTTCCAATAGGGTAATACTATTCCTTTACCGCATCCACAAAAAAATCCCAAGTGGGCTCGACTCCATATATTCCAGACTCCTCTATGGAACTTTGATCCCAGTAAGTTTCCCACCAATGTTTGACATGAGGGAGAGGTTTAAGGAGTGTGAAGGTGATCTTTTGTCTGTTGAAAAAAATGTGAACAGTGAAATAACCTTCTAGCATATTTAACCATTTGTCTAGGGCTTCAAAATCTATCTGTCCTTCAAATACAAGAATATCAAAATTAACTTGTACGTTGAAAGGTGAGGTGCTTCCAAAGTGTCTGCTTGATGAATATGCGCCTATTGTTATTGGCAGGCATTGAAGGATGTGGGAAAAATTTTCCATCATTTCGTTCCTCTGTCGTGTGAGAGCTTGCTCAAGCAACAAACTGATAGGATCGTCTGAATTGTCGTTTTTATTTTCTTTCGCTATTGAGGGTTTATTGGGTGTGCATGAGCGATTGTATTCAAGTGAGAGAAGATCGAGACCCAACTTTCTATACTCGGACCTCGTTGGGGACATGCAATGAAAAACGATCAAGAGCAGCCTGCTCTCATACCATTGTTCCGGATTATTTTCGGCACGAAATGAGAGCGGAGATATAATAAAGAAATGCACAGAGATATCGCAGATATTCAATAATATAACATAAATTTATTAGAGATGCAACCATAAACACAGATATACAGTAATACACGATTTCTATTAATGAAATAAATGTACAGAGACTATAAAAATACAGAGTGAAAGACTCGTTAGAATGGTGGCAGCTTATCTCTGAGAAGAGATGTGACGGCTGCTCGCATTCGCAAGAATATAATCACAATGAGGCTTTGAAGGCCTTTTTACAATAAACAGGAATGCCCAAAACCCTAGACTAACCCTAGGAGATGAAGTGCCAAAAGTCATCTGGGCCCCGTTTGGGTAAGTTAGTGCATTAGCTTCTTGGGGTCGTAACTTTTGCATACGATCTCTATTTTAGGCGTATGATAGCCTGTTGGAAAGGTATCATCGAGGAGATTCATTTTGGGGCCTAAATCATGCCATATGAAATCATTGAGAAGCATGATCCAGAAAAACCTTCATTTAGGCCCTCAAATTGGCCTCGAAAGTTAAAAACTGCTAAAAATAGTAAATTGCCAAAATTGTTAGAAAACTGTTTTGATCCATTCAAAAAAGGTGGGTGGCCACCGATATCCACCTGGATTAATCCTCCCTCCTTAGAAAGCAATGGTATCCATTGCGTTGAGTTTCTGGGGTAGACAGAAAAGCATTTGTTGAATCTGCATCTAGGTGAGCTGCTTGCCTTGGTAGAGACGTTGCACTGCTTAGTTTGTGGAAGTCTGTCACGAACCTGTTGAGGCTGAGGCTATTCAAAAAGTTGAGATACATGAGAGGAAGATGTGCAAAAGGAATCTTTGTACTTTGTTGCAGCCTTATCGACCTGCTTCTATTTAATCAAAGGTTCTTGGAGCGAGGCTGTAGTGGTTGCAGTGTCCTTCTATTCTGCTTTTGAATAGATTGTGAAAAAGCTAAATTTTGTAGTATGAGATACTACCTTGCGACACTTTTTAGGTGGAACAATAGTCGGAACTACCTCTGGTATTTTGTAGAGATGACCCCCGAGAGAAACAATGACGCTATGAGGTCGAGACTCATAAACAACACGACACTTCCACAAATATGGTTGGCCAAAGAGAACATCACAGACATCCAGTGGGGAAACATCACATAATACCTCATCCTTGAAGGGTTGGATGCCATATGACAATCGACATTATTGGATGACTCGGAGATCTCATCCTTAGCGAAGCCACCCAATGTTGTATGGCTGCGGGTGTGGTGTTGTCAACAATCCCAACTATTTGATGACCTCTTTTGAGATGAGGTTCTTCTAACTTCCGCTATCAACAATAAAATGCAGCAGGGTCCCCTTAACACACAACTATGAATGAAAAAGGTGCTCCCCCTCTTCAGGATGTGTTGGTTCTTCTATTTTGATTTCTGTGGTCGTGACAATAGCAGTGGGGTCTGCATCGATGATCTGTCCTTTACCAGTATTTTCAGAATCAGATTCTAAATCAGGGTTCAGATCTTTGTCTTTGATCTCGACCACCAATGACTATTTTGAGCGACATTCATCGGTGTTGTGCCAGGGGATTTTGTGGAACTCATACCATTTTACGGTGTCTTTCTTTGTCTTCCCGTGACCCTTATTTTCCTATGTCTTGGACTAGTTTTCATGAGACTGTTTGTTAGGGATGTCTCGGTCATACTTTGGCTGTTGTGGATTTGTAGACCCAAAATCCCATTTGTTTTGGTGCTTAAATTTCTGCTTGATTTTAACAACATATCGATAAGCAACACCGAGTGATCAGATGTCCAGAAAATCCATTTTAGTTTGGATGTATTTGTGTAGAGCCCCACGATATTTCAGAACCAAATGTTGTTCAGAGTCTCTGATACCCAACTTGGTGCGCAAGGTATGGAATGTATTGGTGAAATCCGAAACTACTTGGCCCCTCTCTTATCGCAGTGTGGTCCATCTCATGTACTAGTCCTCATAGTTTCCAACAGGGTAATACTGTTCCTTTACCACATCCACAAAAAAATCCCAAGTGGTCTTGACCCCATATATTCCAGACTCCTCTGTGGAAGTTTTCTCCCAGTAAGTTTCCCACCAATGTTTGACATGAGGGAGAACTTTAAGGAGTGAAAAGATGATCTTTTCTCTGTCGAAAAATTTGTGAACAAAGAAATAAACTTCTATCATATTTAACCATTTGTCTAGGGCTTCTGCATCTATCTGTCATTCAAATACAAGAATATCAAAATTAACTTGTACCTTGAAAGGCAAGGTGCTTCCAAAGTGGCCGCTTGATGAAGATGTGCCTATTGCTATTGGCAGGCATTGAAGGATGTGGGAAAAATTCTCCATCATTTCATCCCTCTGTCGCGTGAGAGCTTGCTCAAGCAACAAACTGATAGGATCATCTGCTCCATTGTTATTATTTTCTTCTGCCATTGAGGGTTTCTTGAGTGTGCGGGAGCGATTGTCTTCAAGAGAGACAAGCTCGAGACCCAACTTGCTATACTCGGACCTCGTCGAGGACATGTAATGAAAAATGATCAAGAACAACCTGCTCTGATACCATTGATCCAAATTATTTTTGACACAAAATGAGAGAGGAGATATAATAAATAAATGCACAGAGATATCATAGATATTCAATAATATAACATAAATGTATTAGAGATGCAACCATATACACAATTATACAATAATACATGATTTCTATTAATGAAATAAATGTACAGAGACAGTAAAAATATAGAGTGAAAGACTCGCTAGAATGGTGGCAACTTATCTCTGAGAAGATATGTGACGGTTAATCACATTCACAAGAAGATAATTACAATGAGGATCTGAAGGCCTTTCTATAATAAACAAGAATGCCAAAAATCCTAGACATCCAAAAACCTAACCCTAGGAGATGAAGCGCAAAAAGTGATGTGGGCCCCGTTTGGGTAAGTTAGTGCATTAAATTCCCGGTGTCATAACTTTTGCATACGATCTCCGTTTTAAGTGTATGATAGCCCGTTAAAAACTAGCCACAGAAGTTAAAAACTGCTAAAAATAGTAAATTGCCAAAATTGTCAGAAAACTGTTTTGGCCAGTCGGAAAAGGTGGGTGGCCACCGATATCCACCTAGATCAATCCTCCCTCATTAGGAAGCAATGGTATCCATTGCGTTGAGTTCCCGGGGGAGAGGAAAAAGCATTTGCTAAATCTACATCTTGGTGAGCTGCTTGCCTTGCTGGAGATGTCGCACTGTTCAGTTTGTGGAAGTCTGTCACGAAATTGTTGAGGCTGAGGCTGTTCAAAAAGTCGAGATACATGAGAGGATGATGTGTAGAAGGAATATTTGCATGTTGCTGTAGCCTTTTAAACCTACTTCTGTTGGATAGAAGGTTCTTAGGGCGAGGCTGTAGTTGTTGCATTGTCCTTCTGTTCTCCTTTTGAATAGATTGTGAAGAAGCTAATTTTTTTTGTATGGGATACTACCTTGCGGAACGTTTTAGGTGGAACAGTAGTCGGAATTACCTCTGGTATTCTGTAGAGATGACCCCCCAGAGAAACAATGACACTGCGGGGTCAAGACTCATAAACAACATGACACTTCCACATATATGGTTGGCCCAAGAGAACATCACATACATCTAGTGGGGAAACATCACATAATACCTCATCCTTGAAGGGATAGATGTTGTATGACAATCGACATTGTTGGCTGACACAAAGATCTCGTTCTTGGTGAAGCCACCCGATGTTGTATGGCTATGGGTGTGGTGTTGTCGACAAACCCAATTGTTCGACGACCTCTATTGAGACAAGGTTTTTTTTAGCTTCTGTTATCAACAATAAATGCATCGGGGACCCTTTCACCCACATCTATGAATGAAAAAGGCACTCCCCCTCTTTAGGATCTGTTGGTTCTTCTGGTTGAATTACTGCAGTTGTGACAATAGCAGTGGGGTCTGCGTCGATGATCTGTCCTTCACCAATATTTTCAGAATCAAATTTTGAATCAGGGTTCGACTCTTTGTCTTTGATCATGACCACCAATGAATGTTTTGAGCAACATTCATCAATGTTGTGCCAGGGGATTTTGTGGAACTCACACCATTTTTCGGTGTCCTTCTTTGTCTTCCCGTGACCCTTCTTTTCCTGTGTCTTGGACTAGTTTTCGGGAGACTATTTGTTAGGGTTGTCTCGGTCATACTTTGGCTGTTGCGGATTTGCAGAACTGAAATCCCGTTTGTTCTGGTGCTTAATTTTCTGCTCAATTTTAACAACATATCGATAAGCAGCACCGAGTGATGAGATGTCCAGAAAATCCATTTCATTTTTTATGTATATGTGTAGAGCCCCATGGTATTTTAGAACCAAATGTCATTCAGAGTCTTTGATACCCAACTTGGTGCACAAGTTATGGAAGGTATTTATGAACTCTAGAACTTCTTGGCCCCTCTCTTGCAGCAGTGTGGTCCATCTCATGTACTGGTCCTCATAGTTTCCAACATGGTAATAATGTTCCTTTACCGCATCCACAAAAAAATCCCAAGTGGGCTTGGCCCCATATAGTCCAAACTCCTCTGTGGAACTTTACTCCCAATAAGTTTCCCACCAATGTTTGACATGAGGGAGAGATTTAAGGAGTGTGAAGGTGATCTTTTCTCTGTCGAAAAAATTGTGAATAGAGAAATAACCTTCTAGCAGATTTAACCGTTTGTCTAGGGCTTTTGCATCTATCTGTCCTTCAAATACAGGAATATCAAAATTAAATTGTACCTTGAAAGGCGAGGTGCTTCCAAAGTGTCCACTTGATGAAGATGCAACTGTTTCTATTGGTAGGCGTTGAAAGATGTGGGAAAAATTCTCCATCATTTCGTCTGTATGTCGCGTGAGAGCTTGCTCAAGCAACAGACTGATAGGATCCTCTGCTCTATCGTTTTTATTTTCTTCCGCACATGAGAGTTTCTTGGGTGTGCGAGAGCGATTGTCTTCAAGAGAGACAATCTCAAGACCCAAATTGATATACTCGGACCTCGTCGAGGACATACAATGAAAAACGATCAAGACCAGTCTGCTCTGATACCACTGATCAAGATTATTTTCGACACGAAATGAGAGCGAAGATATAATAAAGAAATGCATAGAGATATCACAGATATTCAATAATATAACATAAATGTATTAGAGATGCAACCATAAACACAGATATACAATAATACATGATTTCTATTAATGAAATAAATGTACAGAGACTGTAAAAATACAGAGTGAAAGACTCGATAGAATGGTGGCAACTTATCTCTGAGAAGAGATGTGACGGCTACTCGCATTTGCAATAAGATGATTAAAATGAGGCTTTGAAGGAATTTTTACAATAAACAGGAATACAAAAACCCTAGACATCCAAAAACCTAACCCTAGGAGATGAAGCGACAAAAGTCATGTGGGCCTCGTTTGGGTAAGTTAGTGCATTAATTCCTCGGGGTCGTAACTTTTGCATACGATCTCCATTTTAGGCGTATGATAGCCCATTGGAAAGGTATCTTCGAAGAGATTCATTTTTGGGCCTCAATCATGCTTTTGGAAATTATTGGGAAACTTGATCCTGAAAAACCTTCATTTAGGCCCTCAAAATGGCCCCAGAAGTTAAAAACTGCTAAAAATAGTAAATTGCAAAAAATGTCAGAAAACTATTTTGAGCCAGTTGGAAAAGGTGGGTGGCCACCGATATCCAATTAGATAAGTACTCCATCCTTAGGAAGCAATGGTATCCATTGTGTTGA
>WSFP011449860.1:0-19825 GCA_009831015.1 Picea engelmannii
TGTGTCATCATAATTTTGGGTTTAGCATGGCCTTAGGAAGCTGATCTCTCTACAGAGTTTTTCTCTATTGACTAGTTACTCTTCCAGTCCCTATAGATAACGTCATCGATGCCTCCTACATCCAATTGTCACATCATTGATTCCATGCAGTCGGAGTTCACCATATGTCTCATGCTCTTGTTCAAAGGATGTCTATCAACCTGTGTCGGCCACTCCTCAGAAATATTGACTTTGCATGTTGGCCATAACCTCAGTTTGTCTCAGAATCACATGATACTTTGGTCTTGTCATGCACCTTGGCCCTACTTTCATCATTGGTAGGTCACCTTGAACCCAACAATCAACATTTCATCATCGGTCGTTGACTGGGTGGTTACCCTTGTGTTCGACGACAAGAAATCTATTCATACTTTAGGATTCTTGCAGTGTCTTGGATGTCATTAGCCTTATTGGTGGTTTCCTTGCCTTTGTCAACAATTTTTCATCATTGGCTGCTATTCAGAGGGTCATTTTCACGTACCGCTTGCATTTGGCACACACTAAAGACACATAGGGTCGTTGGTTCATGAACATGTTCTTCGTTTGATCTCCACCAAATCATGAATCTCCTGCTTTGTTCCTTGTGTTGACTGATGAGAGATGCCTTAATTCTCTCCTTTCAGAGGGTCTCCTTTAATCGACTTCAGCTCATTTATTATGGATATGAGACCTAGAGTTTTATGAGTACCTTGAGGCTTGAAATCATTAGTGGCAAGCTATCTCACCATTGACAGATGGGAATACATCAATGTCTCCTGATCAATGGATCTCTCAAGTGTTTGACACCAACTCCTTTATTCACATTTGTAGGGATGTACTTGGTGCCTTGATACCTACTTTCGTTATCAGTAGGTTGTCTCGCATTTTTTAATGGTATACTTCAATGACCGGTAATCAAATGATGTCTCATTGTGTTTGACCTCAACTCATTTATTCACATGATATAGACTTGCACCATTAGCGGATAGTGTAGAAGACTTGAAGACATCACTATGTGTTCGCATCTTTCCTGAGTTGTTTCTTCCATTTCATTGGACCAGTACCTATTTGACTTCAGTGATCATGGGAGATTAGATTGTACTACATGGTATACAGATATCTTCAGATTGATTTTTGAGATTGGTTTCACTGGGCCTTATTCGTGACTATGATAGCTTTTGGCATATAACCGCATTTGTATTTTCCTATTCATTTCCATGAACACTTGCTTGGTATATTTTTCACATGGATCTGCATTGTATTCTTGGCATCCATGTATGCAAAGTCAGTACATAATATAATGAGCAATTGATTTCGTCCAATTGGTTCTCTACCACTCCACTTTTGGGTTATTTATAATGTATTTTGGTCATCGCAGATACTCCTCTGATATCACACATTAGGGGGCATTTGTTATAGCAATATTTGCCTCACCATTGCTATCTTCCACAGGGGACCCTTTTTCACTTCCCTATGTAGACTTTTCATCCCTTTTTTGATGAATCCAGAGACAAAATATACATTTTTCCACATATACGCTCCCTAACTACTATGAAAGATGCATATACACTTGCTACTCCATTACAACTCGTGTATATCGGGATTTCTGACAGAAAATATAAAATGAGGTCGAGTTTCCATGTCATGACAAAAGATCTCTAATCCTAGACCTTCCATGTACTAGAAACATTCCAACTCAGCCCTTCAGTTGCATTCTGGAGGCTATAAGAGCAAAATTTCGAACTATGGAAAAGAAGGAGAAAGCATTCAACTTTGAGAGCAAAGTTACTTTGCAGAAATTACTTCATATTGAGTCTGCATGCCTTTGTCCCTCAAGTCTGAACACAGTGTTCAGCCCCTAAGCTCTTCCCTTATTATTGAGAGGACCTCTTTGCCTCTTTCTCATGAGCTTGCCTTTTGTGGAGGATTGAAGTGGTGGGGACCCAATTGGAAGGAACTTGGCTTCTTGGTTTTGAACCATGCCGACACGGAAGTCTGTAATGTTGACACTTTTGCTAATCAATTATTAATAGAAATACTCCTTTCCCATCCTATTGGTATCTTACAAATATATGATTATTATCCATGGGCATGTTTGTAATGTTTATTAATGGATTATGCTATTTGATATGCTAACCCCTTTCGTATCATCACTATATACTTGATTTTCTTGTTTGTTGAGAACTCCTCATAGGTAGAAAGCTTTGGGTCGAAGTGCTCAATGGTGGAACATCATCAAACATTGGATCGAGGTAGGCCTCTTTCTTGTATTGCACATTAGTTTATATAGCATATGTTGGAACTGAGTTGATTTCTACAGTCATACCTATCTGTTGTGGTTTACCCTTGGCCATAGAGAGTTTTTCCCTTGTAACACACATTCCCCGTACAAAAAATCTGCAATCTGATTCATTAGCCAAAGTAGCCTCAACTTTTGCATAGAGATGAGGCACAGACCCTCCATACCAAAGAATATACAATGCTGGCAGGTGTTCAAAGATGATGAACATAACAAAAAGTTCCTCAAAATGGTGGAAGACTTTATTGAGAGGCATATTGACCAAGAAAACCAGAACGACCATACTTGGATTATGTAAGAAGAGGAAGATCCTCAAGAATTCCAAGAAAAGATCGCGAATCATCGCATGTTAGTACTAAAAAACAACCAAATTCCTAAAGGTCTAATCCCCTTAGAAAGACTATTTGACCAAAACGAGATTCCCTTAAAATCTACTCTACAACCTCAACCAGAAGAAGTTGAAGATTGCGATATAGGTACCAAAGAAAAGCCTAGAATAGTAAAAATATCAAAATATCTTCCTCCTGAGATGAAAGGTAAATATGAAGATTTACTCTAGAAATATAAAGACATGTTTGCCTAGTATTATGATGAGCTGAGAACCTATGAATCCACTATGATCGAACACAAGATTCCTTTAAAGCTAGGTGTTAAACCTTTCTGACAGAAGCTCAGGCAAATCAATCCCATATTATTGCCCGTGGTAAAAAAAGAAGTAAAAAAGCTCCTGGACACTAAAATAATTGTACCACTTAGGTACTCTGAGTGGGTAGCTAATTTGGTCCCAGTTAGGAAGAAGAGTGGAGAAATCAGACTGTGTATATTTTAGAAATTTAAATAAATCATCTCTCAAAGACAATTATCCGCTACCGAAAATGGACCGTGCTCTAAAAAAAGTGGTCGGAGCAAATAGAATGTCAATGATCAACGGTTTTCCGGTTACAATAAGATTGTTCTAAACGAAGACGATAAATAAAAGACAACATTCACCACCCCATGGGGTACATTTATGTATGACAAAATTCCTTTTGGTTTGATGAATGCAGGTTCTACTTTCCAACGAGCTATGGATATCGGCTTCATCGGTGAAAGAGATAAATTTATCGTTATTTATCTCGATGATCTGACCGTTTTTTCCAAATCTGATGAAGAACAACTAATCCACCTGAAGCAAACGTTCAAGAAATGTCACAAATTTGGTTTGTCTCTAAATCCAAAGAAATCTCACTTTGCGATGCAAGAAGGTAAACTCTTGGGCCATATTGTATCTCAAGACATAATTAAAATTGATCCTAAAAGGGTCGAAGCTATTGACACTATAAATATTCCTGGAAATGTAAAAGAAATCTAGTCATTTTTAGGGAAAATAATTTTTTGAGGATATTTATCCCAAACTTTGCTAAAATTGTGAAATTGATTACAGATATGCTCAAGAAGAACAACGAAGTTAAATGGACAGCCGAAGCAAAAGAATAATTTTCACACATCAAGAAAATTATAGGTGAAGCACCTGTACTGGCAAGCCCTGATTATCTAAAGGATTTTTTTATCTTTTCGTTTGCATCCGAACATACAATTGTGGAGGTACTCCTCCAGAATAACGAAAAGGGTTTTGAGCAACCAATAACGTTTTTCAATAAAAGACTTAGAGACGTAGAATTGAGGTACGACATAATGGAAAAACCGACATATACCATGGTAAAAGCACTAAAATATTTCAGAACCTACGTACTGCATTCTAAGATAATTGCATATGTACCCACCAATTCTGTTAAAGATATATTGGTTCAGCTTGATAGTGATGGGAAGAGGGGTCGATGGCTTGCTAAAATTCAAGAATTATATCTAGAGGTAAAACCGACAAAGCTCGTAAATGGATAGGGTTTGGCTAAGCTACTAGCTGAATCAAATTTCAGAGCGCTTGGAATAAATAACCTACAAGAGAATGAAGGATATTTAGACATAGACGAATTCGACGACTAGATAGCCACAACTAGAATCGAAGAGAAGTTTTCATCTTCAGGTTGGTGTAAAGACATAGTATCTTATATTTTGACTCTGAAATTCCCAAACAATATGTCTCCATCTAAAAATATGACATTGAAATTACATTCGGTAAAGTATTGTATCTCAGAAAGCCAGTTGTATTGGAAAGACCCTCTAGGTTTTCTACTAGATTGTTAAGTAGAATCTGAAACAAAAAGAGTTATAAATGAATTTCACGAAGGAGTGTGCGGAGGACATCATGCGTGGAGAGAAACAACCTATAAAATATTGAGAGAAGGACATTATTGGCCTAATTTATTCACAAATGTGAATTCCAAAGTCAAAGCATGTAACTCCTGCCAATTATTTTCAAGCAAGCAGAAACTCCCAACGTTACCTTTGGTCCTAGTTAAAACAGAAGCCCATTTTCAACAATGGGGGTTAGATTTTATAGGCGAAATCAATCCACACTCGAGTGCACAACATATATGGATCCTAAATGCTATAGTCTATTTCACCAAATGGAAAGAAGCTATCCCGACCAGGAAAGCGACAGATTCGATGGTAATAAATTTCTTGGAGGAAAATATATTATCTAGATTCGGCTGTCCCCGGAAGATAGTTACAGATAATGCCCAGGCATTCAAATCTATGGAAATGGTCATCTTTTTCCAAAAATACAATATTGTGCTGGGTCATTCTACAATGTACTATCCTCAAGGAAATGGGTTAGTTGAATCATCAAACAAAAGGTTAATCACCATAATAAATAAGGTTTTGAACGAAAATAAGAAAGCCTGGCATGTGCATTTGAAATATGCCTTGTGGGAAAATCGGATAGGCACCAAGAAATCAATCGGTACTTCTCCATTTCAAATGGTATACGGGACCGATGTGGTATTACCCATTAATTTGGCTCCACTTGTAATGAAACTTTGGCAAGATGAAAAAGAAGAACCAAATCATGTCACAAGAAGAATAAATCAACTGATCGAAGATCATCAAAATAGGGCTGAAGTGGATGAAAAACTTCAGAAATATCAAGACAACATGAAATCCTTGTTTGATCATAAGGCTAAAGATAGGGAATTCCTCCCTGGCGACCTAGTTTTGAAATGGGATGCTAGGAGAGGAGACTCAACCAAACATGGAAAATTCGATCATATCTAGTATGGACCATTCAAAGTTGCAACCTTCGAAGGGAAGAACTCATTTCTGCTAGAAAATTTGGACAGTAAAATCCTCAACACCCCTATCAATGGGAGTTATCTTAAGCACTATATGCAATAAACTATTTCCAAAATCCCATTGTATATATCAGTTTGTGTTTTCTGTTTTTTTATAGTTTTAGGTAAGTCTTACTTCCATCGAAAATAAAACAGGTTAGTGATTTTAAATAATTTACTCATCGAACGTTGTGAATCGTAAAACCCTGACACTATTCATGTTATTTTTATGTGGGATTGTTGTCGATAGCTCAAACATTATGAAGGATACAAACAAGTGGTCATATATCATAAATATTGGTTATCCTGAGACAGGTGATAAATAAATAATTTACTTATATGAGAGAGAAATGGAGAGTCAAAGGTATGAGTCTTTGAATTATTTATATTTCCAAAGAATATCACCTGGAACAACAACAGTCTTGTATGTATAAAGATACTCGCTAGATGTATTATCAAAGGAGAGAATTTTCAAAGTAAATCACAAAAGAGATCATCTGGATAAAATTAAAATAAATGGAAAAAGAAGAAATAAAGTGAACTCAAAGAACATTTTTCAAAAGTCGGGTTTGCGTTATAACAACCATTTTTATGAAATCCGAAACCCCTCTATCACCCTGTTCAAATATTTGGTATTATTCCCCTTAACTCTATATGCCTCCCCATGGCCTTCACAGAGGAAGGAGGGGTCACACTTTACCTCTGAAAGCTAACAAACGAATCTTTAGAAAAAGGGCAAGTCCTCATGGCTCCTCGCGCTCCTACCAAACAAAATTATGTATAGGCTAATCCTAAATCTCTTAGCTTTTTAACGGGTCTTAAATGATTAATATTTCTCAGAAGAAGGCCCTTGGAAATAAAAAAAAATCCCCCATAAGTTTCCCGCAGAATAAGATGTTTTGAAGGTCAAAAGAAGACTTGTCCAGAGTAATCAAAGTGAGTTAACATACCTCTATTGCCAAAATTATTAATAGATATCATCCCTAGTATGATTTATACAAATTGATTTCCCCCACTTCATGTTCTAAAAAGAAATTATAAGACATATGGTGAAAGAAAATTCACAAATGATTGCCCCCATCTAGTCCAAAAAAGAGATGATGAAAGGAAATTCATTAAATGATTGCCCTCATCTCAGAATTTAAATGCAAAGTTACAAACTAAAGTGGTGAAAGGAAATTCAATAAGGGAATCAGATAACTTCACCGGGGTACTGAACAAACTCACTGGTAGTGAAGTAATTTCTAAGATATCTATAAGGCTATTATACATGAATTATATTGTACTTTGGTAACCAGTTTTCTTTTGGGCTAGATCTACATCCCAAGTTCACACAGGACTCCCTGATTAAAAAACACCGAAATTGCTTTGGCTTGATGCAAGAAAGATCGATAGAACCTGTTAGAAATCCTAAGGTTGTTTTGATTATCTTAAGCAGACCCGAAGTCAATTTTAAGGAAGAGGAAGTCATCGAAGGACCTAAAATTGAGATTAGTAAATGATTAAGTTTCGAAAGCTTTCAGAGATAAAGTTGAAACCTTAGATTCTCTCTGTACCCTCTTTCTAAAAATGTTTCACAAAAACAAAGTAATGACTCCATTTTCCCAATAAAGGCACGTGGTCTACTATTCTTCTCGTCCCACAGGGAGATGAGATCCCTAGATGGAGCCTATATTGGAACACATATTTTTTCAAATTCTCCAGTTACCAAAAGGTTGAAGCCGTCCATTCTTTCACATAACAAAAACGATAGCCATAAACCTCAAATCTCGGATTTAGGGATTTAGCAAATCTAATGGTTATATGTATCAAAGCTCCCAATGTCCCGACATGAGAAACAACGAAGTTGGGTTAAGTTTAATCATGATCATCAAAACATTGAGTAGCGATTATCACTATTTTAATGCATCGCATTTTAGCGATTCGGGAGTCACGCCTCGAGCGACGTTCGAGTGTCCGATGTAAAAAGTCGTGAAAGCGACTTAAGATAAACCTGGTTAATTACAAGACTAACGATAATTAACATTAGTTAATTATTGCAACTTCGCGACTCGACAGTTTTACCTTAAAATGACACCTTTGTAATCATGATACACGAGGTCGCGATATTTATAAACTAATCACAATCAATTAAGAACTTAAGCCTGATCAAAGTTAATTAACCAAATCACAATATTGCAAATTTGGGGTTCATGGCCCAAGACTAAGAATAAAATCATTTGAGACTATGAACACAGAAAAAGGATTAAGAACTAATTGTGATTAATTAAAGGATTAAATTGGATTAATTAATATGTTAAACAACTTTAAACCTGTGGAGCTTACGGGTAAAGAATTAAATTTTTCTACGATCATCCCAAGTCATGAAATATCAAACATTTATGGCATTTATAAGCGAGTTAGGGAAATGATTGAAAGCAAGATCTTGATTAATTTCAAAATCATTCTATTAAAAGAATTAAACGTTGTGTCAGCAAAGACCCACATAGACTCAAGTACTCTAAGCGAAAGAATTTCCGTCATTATTTGAATTTCATTCTAGTTTCATAGAGAGGGTTTAGTGAGATAACCATTATTTGTATTTTCATCCTCTGTGATAGGAACTATAATATCAAGATTTTATATCATGGCTCCGTGGAAAAATGCCCAAAACAACTGGTGAAAGTTCAGGTTAGAATTCAGATATTATTTCTGATACCTCACCCAGAAACATCGACACAGTCAAAACATGGACACAGGTTTTTAACATCTTGCAATACGAGTTGATAAACTGCCTAGACGACTTGAACGACAACGAGAAAGATGACTTGTATATCAAATACAAAGTGGTCGCTCAGTCAGAATTACGAAAGGTAGCAACAAGGCCGCGGTTTTTCCCCTATTGTGATATGGTTAAATGGGCGTTGGACCACGTAGATGTCCCGACTAGGACAATATTTATCGTGCAAAAGGTAGTTATTGGGACATTTAGGCTGAAGCATCTGCAGGCGATGTACAAATTGTCCCCCACACCCAATTTTACTTACAATGCTGAATTCTTAGAGGGTTTCAAAAACAAAGAATGTGAGAAATTTGGAAAAATCTTATCTGACCTGATCAAAGATTGGTGCTCACGCCCAGAAAAGTTCAGAGAAGACACTCATGGTATATATGAAATTCCTTCGTTATAGCCACAATTTATGTATGTAGCGATGATGGTATGCAGGCTTTATGGGAGAGAGAATACTGCGCACTTTTTTCTGCCATGGGTATCTCTTATCCACACAATAGCAAAGGGGCTCTTTCGGCTAAGATAAATTGTTGTCAGCTAGTCTAGCCAACTAAGTTACAGAATATCAAGCACAAAGGGCGAGTGGGAAAGTAGTTTCATTTTTCATGTATGCGTACATTATGGATGTTGTTTGCTTCATGACACCTTTTCTATTAATGAGGTGGAGCTGGAATTCAAATAACGCAGAGCCTATTCATGTGTACCACTCCAAACTCTAGGAAGATAAGGCCAAGGACTTCATCTATGATATTTTCAACTATGTAATGGTATCAATGCATGTCGTTATCTACGGCCATCCACCTTCCAGGATTTCAGATAAATTCATGACAAACTTAAACAACATGGCAGACTAGTACCTATAAGAATAGTTCTCGTATATTAGGGTTTTTGGCTGCTCTATTCCCCCTTATGCCCTACCGCTATTGTTACCAGACAAGCTAGTATGTGGAGAAATCGCTAGGAAAATTGTCCTCAGCGGGATAAGAAAATAACTCAAAGGATTTCAGAAAAAGGTATGGTCATCGTTTCCCATACACATTAGTACATATTCTTTATTAGATTTCGGCCATGCCAAAGCGGAGGCCACAACCTTAGAGGAAATGAAACTAGTAGACATTGAATTTAAGAAACATGATCCTCATAGGTTCGTGGGTAACCATATGAAAAGATGTGGTCTAAAAATATATGAGCACAAATATTCCCCCGATGATGAAATGTTCCGAGGAGTGAGATCATACTCAGAAGTCTTAAGTCGAGTTCGATATCTGCTGCCCGGAGAGATGGTCAATTTCTACAAATTCCAGGAACACTGGAAAACTAGCCTTCCCAAAGTTTTGCAAGGAAAAATATCAAAACCTCCAGGTACACAGAAAATATAAGCCCAAGGTTCAACGGATACAAATCCTGGCAAAAACAAAATTCAGGAGAACACAGAGGAAACTGAGACCTCGAAACAGGAAACTGAGATCCCAAGTCGAGAGGAAAAACTCCCAGAGACAGATACACCAGTTAAATAGGTGAAGGATCAAACAGAGACCCCTTCAAAAGGGGTATGAGACACACCCTTGTCTCCATCAAATGAAACGACCACAAATGCTATCATGAAACAAGCATCCAAATAAATATGCAGTCCCATTCCATCTGTCACGCACTTACAATTTACAAAGGGGAACCCTAATGCAGAGATAATATTTAAAGAGGATTTAACACCTATTTGTATAGAATAATTACCTCCTAGTGATTTCTTTCTTAGCAAGAAAAGGTAGGCCGTGGTGAAGCGAAAAACATACCAAAAGGCAGGTGCAACAACTAAGAAATATAGAATACTAACGAATCAAGAAGCCTTAGAAGAGGAAGAATTCACCGATGAGATAGCAGGAACATTGGGGGCTTATGAAATGGCCAACCAATATTTAGTTGGAACCTTGAAGGAATATCTCAAACAAAAAGACTCGTTAATCGACAAATTACAGACTCGGATGACAACTGTAGAAGTGAATTCCAGGAATGAGGCATGTAAAAACCTTGAATAAGTCAGAGCAACTAATCAACTAAAAATCGAACAGCTCAAATCTAATCTTGAGAAAATACAATAGTCGGCTCAGACAAGTCAAGCACAGGTAAGTCAATAGGAGGAGTTAATAAAACAAATACAATCTAAATTAAATTCTACTGAAAGACATGTCATAGATGTAGCGGAATTTCGAACTCAAGCCACAAAAATACAAAAGAAGATAAAAGTAGCTCAACAAAGTCTACTTACTAAAGTAGAAATCATCCAGGATCATTTTCAGTTGATAGATCAAGCCTTAGAAAGAAACACCTTAAGAGAGAGAGAAGCTAAGGTGGCTCGAAGTACTTTCCAGAAGGCTATCATATCAACGGTGAAAGACGAAATGGTAATCTCTTCTAGATTATCCATTCGAGAACAAACTAGAGGTAACATCCTGTTAAAACCATGGGATCATAATCTATCAGAGAACAAAAAAATGGATAAAGAGGTGAGATACTCTTGTGAAGAAAAAATTGGCCTAATAAATAAAAATTTGTTGGATCTCGATAAGTACAATAGATCTGGAAATTTTGGAAAAATTAACATAGTTAAACATCTGCTAGATATCAAGGAAAATGTGGAAAGAGATCAAGTTGAACTATCTCGGATAAAATAGGTCGATATTGCCCAGATAGCTAAATGGTTGATAAAACCAAACCTATAGTTATTGTCTATCATTATAGAAGATAGGCAAATAGGAGCAATACTGCCACAGTTGGAAAGGAAGTGTTGCACTTTCAAAGCAAATGACCAAACTAAACTTCCCAAGTTGATAGCCCAGTTGGTATAAAAGTGTTTCAATTGTATTGAACAGGGGAAAGGGAAGACTTTTGGAGGACAATAATACAGTTTCTTATTCCATCCTATTTTGGAGCTAGAGGATAAAGAAAGGAAAACGCCCCACCAACATGAAGGAAGACAAAGGACAACTAAGTGAAGCATTTCATATTTTCATTTGTAACCGAAACTTTTAAAATGATAGAACCCAAAACGTTTTAATCTAGTATAAATATACATTTTGAGAAAGAAACAAGGGCTGTTTTTTGCCAATTTTAAATGAGAAGATTCTCTTCAGTGAGAATTAATAGAAATTCAGGCCAAAGATTCTACATCTCGTCTATTCTGATTTATGTGTTGTTTGTCTTTTCTTATTTCAACATACTTTCATATATTTTCTTTGATGAATGCAAATCACAATTTAGTACAACCTCTACCGTGGTTATGTTATATTCAGTAATCTATTAACAAATAAATTTTCCTCTATATTCACTATTAGTTAATACAAGACCTGCATGTTAATTAGATACTATATTTTATACTTCATTGAAGATTACATCAATCACTTTCTTCTTCTATTACAAAGTAATATTCTTCAGCTTTTGATGCCTTTCTTTGATTAGCAGCTTTATGTTTTTCTTTCCATTCATTCTATATTTTGATTTTAACTCAGGTACGAGAAACAACCTTTGAGATGTTATAATATTAATTCGTTTTAAATAAATTTTCTCTATTATTTATGTGGTGAAAGGAAAACATTGAAACCTTTTCCTCATTTACTGATGCCTGACATTATACTTATAGACTTAGTATAAAATCAGGAACAACATCTGCCTAGATCATTCCTCCCCCCTTAGGAAGCAATGGTCTCCATTGCATTGAGTTCCCCCATCAGGTGAGGAGATTTCTATTGAATTTGGCAATTGGTGATCCACTTGCCTTGGTGCAGGAGTTGCCCTTCCTTGACAACCCGATAAAGTTGTATCCTCTACTCATGAGTGCCCTTGACCTGTGTGTCCACTATATGATCAGTGGATGCCTTTTCGTTTCAGTTAGGGTTGATATATATTGGGGTCAATTGTTATGCGATCTCTAAGGTGTCCAATAATGGTGTAAAATATGGCTGGAGGAGTTACACATTGAACATTGGGTGCAATCCAAAGAAAGGGGGAATGTTGAGATCAACATCATTTTCACCCACACCCTTGTTGATAGCGTAAGGCTCATAGTGAAGTGGATAGAGCTTCCAATGGGGCCCTGTAAGGCATTCTTTTTGGAAATGTAACCAGACCTTGTCTCCCACATGAAATGTGTGCGGTACCTGGTGTTGATTGTGGCATTGCTTGTACTTAGCATTAACTTTATGAAAAATATCATGGACCTGTTGGAAGATGTGTTGAATATTCTCAATGAATCTAGCGGATTTTTCAGCCTCAGACTGAACATGGGAAGATTTTCTCTGTGCGGTTTCAAGGGATAGTGCAACATCAATGGGACCCAAGGGTTGGAATACCAACCCCACCTGAAATGGGTTATGGTTGGTGGAGATATGGAGAGCCCTGTTGTATTTGTGTTGAACATAGGGAAAACTCTCATCCCATTTACATAGATGCTTAGATTTATACATGCCCAGGATGTGCACAATCATTCGATTAACAACCTTTGTTTGGCCATCGGTTTGAGGGTGGAAGGCAGTGGATTTAGTGATCTTGGCGTCCAAAAGTGACCAGAGACTCAACCAAAATGTGTTGAGGAACCGACTGTATTGATCAGAGATAATGGTCGCTGGTATCCCAAAATGGACCCACACTTGTTCAAAGAAGAGCTTGGCAGTATCTGTTGTTGTGATTCTCTTCTTGCAGGCTGTGAGAATGGCCATCTTCGAAAATTGATCAACCACCACAAATATACAATCATTACCTTGCTTGGTGGAGAGGAGGCCAGACATGTAATCCATAGATATGGATTCCCAAGGACTCTCGGGAGTAGGAGGAGGGGTGTATAAGCCTTGCTTCTTGATGTTTGGCTTGGAAATTATACACGCAGTGAAAGATCTAATATACTTGATGACGTCCTTACAAACGTTTTTCCAATAAAAATGTTTCTGTAGAATGATCATAATTTTATCCACACCAATATGTCCTTCCATATGAATGTAGTGAGCTTCCCAAATCATCTTTTCACATTTTCTTCCAGGAACATAGAGGTGGCTCAGATGGCATAACATTCCATCCTTAATGTGAAAATCAGTGACATTCGTGCCTGTACCCAAGAGTTGATAGGTGGTGGAAAAGTCAGGATCTTGCTGATAAAGTTGGGGCCACTCAGATGGCTCATTCCCACAGGAATGGAGCACAGTGGTGAGTGCATCCATGGGAGGTTGACTGAGGCAATCAGAGACACGATTTGTGATCCTTGTCTTATACTTGATGTTAATATGGAACTGTTGTAAGTATGTGGACCACTTTTGATGGCGGTCATTCTACAACTTCCCCTGTGTCTGTATGAACTGCAAAGGCTTGTGATCAGTGTGGATGATTGTCTCCTTTCCCATAATGTAATGTTTCCATTGATGATAGGCTTGCACAATGGAATACATCTCCTTGTCATAGGTGGGGTATTTCTGGATGGTATCTGAGAGTGTCTCACTATGGTATGCTATTGGATGACCATGATGAGTGAGAACTGCTCCTACAACATAGTCAAATGCATCAATATCAATCTCGAATGGTTGTTGTAGATCGGGTAAGGAGAGTACTAGAGTTGAGAATAAGTGATTCTTCAGATCATCAAATTCTCGTTTTTGTGCCTTACCCCATGCAAAAAATTTCCCGCCACTTCCCTTGGTCACTTGATTGAGGGCCCATGCAATATGGGAGAATCCCCAAAAAAATTGTTAGTAGAAGTTGGCAAGTCCCAAAAATATCTGAAGCTTAGTTAGTGTTGTCAAGGCTGGTTAGTCACAGATGACTTGGATCTTAGATGGATCCACATGTACCCCATTCTCATCAACAATGTAGCCCAAGTATTGGACCATGTTCATGCCAAAGGATCATTTTTCCAAGTTGGCATATAGCTTGTGTTGTCTCAGAGTGCTCAAAACCTATTGAATATGTTGCATGTGCTCCTCCCAAGTCCTGTTGAAGATGAGGATGTCATCCAAATATACCACCAAAAAAGAGTTGGTGAAGGGTCTCAATACATCATCCATCAACCTCATGAAATTTGTTGGTGTATTTGTTAATCCAAAGGGCATGACCACCCATTCGAAGAGACCTTCTTTATATTTGAAGGTTATCTTCCATACATCAGTCAGTTCGATGGGAACCCGGTGGTAGCCATACTTTAGGTTAATCTTGATGAAGAAATTCCCCCCCTTGAGTTGGTCAAGAACGTCGTCAATTCAGGGCATTGGGTACCGGTTCTTGACTATGAATTTGTTTAATGCTATGTAATCAATGCAGAGCTTCCATGTCATGTGTTTATTTTGCACCAGTACAATCGGTCTTTCACAAGAGGAGGAGCTAGGTCTGATGTGCCCATTTTGAATCAACTCTTGGATCTAATGCTTGATTTCATCATTTTCCATCAGCGAGCAATGATAGACTGGTCCATTAGGTAGAGGTGCATATGGGGTTAGATCAGTTGTATGCTTGACTTGGCAGTGCGTCAGTTCCCTGGTCGGTGAGGAGAAGATGTCTTTGTACTCTTCCATGATCCCATCCACCTGTTTCTACTACAAAGAGAGGCTCTGTGTAGATGTCATGGATGTGGTGGTGACCTTCTACTTACTCTGAGAAAGGATCACAAAGAAGATGAACTACCCGGTCTATGAAATGAACTTATTGCATTTCTTAGAAGAGATTAAAAAAATAGCGGTAGGCGATGCTACCTTTGGTATCATGTACAATTGTCTACCCAAAGTAATAATAACACTGTGAGGTCTAGACTCACACACATCATGTCACTTCTACAAATATGGTTGTCCTAAAAGAACATCACAAAAATCAAGGGGAGAAATATCACACAATACCTCATCTTTGAAGGGCTTGATGTTGTAGGGAAGACAACACTATTGGTTGATGCAGAGATCTATTCCTTGGTGAAGCCAACCGATGGTGTAGGGTTGTGGGTGTGGTATCATCGGTAGGTCTAGCCACTTGATGACCTCTACTAACATCAGGTTCTTTTGACTGCTACTATCAACAATGAAATGAAGTGGAGCCCCCTTTACCCACATATGTGAGTGAAAGAGGCGTTCCCCTTCTTCTAGTTCTTTTGGTTCTCTTGGATAGACTTTGGTGGTAGCCATAGTAGCACTGGATTCGGCATCAATAATATGCTTCCCTCCTTCCAGATTTGATTTGGAGTCAAAATATGTCTCTGAATTAGAATCTTTCATCTCAACCACGAGTGACTACTTGGAGTGACATTCTTCGGTGTTGTTCCAAGAGATTTTACGATATTCATTAACCTTATTGGGTTTTAGCTTGGCCTGGTTGTCCTGAGAGTGGCCATATTTTATATGTCCCTTGTTTTATGGGGTGGGGGCACCTTTTCCCTGCTTTGGATGTGAGTAGTTTGCAAATCCAAACTCTCTCCTCTTCTGCTTAAATTTCTACTCAATCTTGATAGCATATCTATATGTCACACCTAATGATGCGATGTCTAGAAAATACATTTATTTTTGAATGTATCTATGCATACAACCGCAGTATTTGACCACCATATGTTATTCAGAGTCTTTGATACCCAATTTGGTGTACAGGGTTATGGAAAATATTGGTGAAATTTGGTATTGTTCGATCCCTTTCCTTACACGGCGTGGTCCATCTTGTGTATTTTCCTCATAGCTTCCAACAGTGTAGTACTATTATTTAATGTAATCCTTGAAGGAATCCCATGTGGGCGACCACAAATATTTCATATTCCCCTATGGCCCTTTTCTCAGAGTAAGTATCCCACCAATACTTAACATGGAGGACGACCTTGATGAGTGCAAAAGTAATATTTTCCCTGTTGGAAAAATTGTGGACTAAAAAATACCCTTCAAGTAGATTCAACCATTTATCTACAACATTTGCATATATCACTCCTTCAAATAATGGAATATCAAAATTTACTTGTACCTTGAATGGGGCTGCATGGTTGCTTGATGAATATGTGTCTCCTGTGGGAAACTACCAAAGGATATGTGCAAAGTTGTCCACCATTTCATTCCTTTGTCGTGCAAGGGATTCCTAGAGAAACATTTTAAAAGGATCTCCTACTCCATCATCTTTTTTCTCATCCCCCATGATTTGTTTTCAGGTTTAGTGAGACAATCTTGCAAAGGATCGACTGGTTCGAGTCCCAACTTCTTGTACCTAGATCTTGTCGGGGACATGCACGAAGAGAAATAAATCAAGAGAAGATCGCTCTGATACCACTAATTTGGATTTATGAGTGGAACAAAATGAAAAATATATTGAGTACAATAATACAGATATACAAAGAAAAACAACAAATATCTAGTGAACAATAACTTCTTTTGAATAAATAAAATAGGTTTAAACTGTAAAACTACAGAACTGAAAACAACTTGCTCGAATTATGGTAGTTATCTCTGAGAACAGTTGTGGCTTCTATGTTCATTCATCTAATAAGAATGATTACAATGAAGATCTAAAGGCCTTTTTAACATTACTCGTGAATGCCAAAACCCTATACATCCAAAAACCTAACCCTAGGAGATGAAACACCAAAAGTTATGTGGGCCCCGATGGGTAAGTTGGTCATAACTTTTGCATACAACCTCTGTTTTAGGGATGTGATAGCCCATTGGAAAGGTATTTTTGAACTACCCATTATTTCATCAAACTCTGACTATGTCTACATTTTTATTGTGGTAAGACAAAAAAGACATTGTTTAGGGCCCCAAAATGGCCTTGGAAGTACAAAAATATGTACTGACATTAAAAATTCCAAAATAAGCCAGTTGGAATAGGTGGGCAGCCACCAATATCCACCTCGATGATGTGTAGGGATTCAGGATAGCCCCAGAATTGTATAACCCACAATTACAAAGAATGTCATCATTATAGGGAAGTGTGTTGAACTAAAAACTGTTAAGAGGAGCTAATTGGAATAGGTGGGTGGCCACCGATATCCACCTGGATCAATTTCACTGATAGTTAGCAATGCTCAAAGGAATAAATAAACCAAAACTTCCTCACATTTTTCAAAACACAAGATATAAGCCACTTGGCCACGTAGAAACTAAAATAAATCAAATAGAGTTTGGGTGAAACCGTCAATGAATATGATAAAATATTCTAAGATATTCTAAGTCAAATTACTTATGTAATTGAAGAAAAATTTCTTTTACAATAGTATGTGGCAGGTCTATTACAAAAAAATAGAGCACCATTGCATATGTATGACATTCAATCATGTGAATATGCACTGAAAAAATGCCAACACATAGAAATGGATGATGAATCAACTTTGGTGCACAATTTGTTCTAGTGAATGACACACAAAATACTACCATAAATATAGTGATGCACTAGATCCAGTAGTCTGATAAATTCAAATTGAAATGTTATGTGAAATCTACGAAGGTGTAATAAGTCACGCAACAATATATTGTCCACATAATCTAAGGAATTCTCGACCAAAATGGTGCCACATATGTGAGGAAAACAATCATTCAACACAAGAATGTCAGTTGAATGGGAAAAATAGAACAAAAATCCATTCGATATACCATACACAGACGATGAACTAGAACACTGAACAAGGAAATGGAAATGGCTATAGAGGTCGAGGTCATGGGGGTTATCAAGGCAGAGGAAAAGGAGGAAGAGGAGCATTGAGAAGAGGATGTGGTCGAGGTCATTACTACTACCTCAACTTTTGGAAGGACAAACACATAAGTCTTGACTACCCAATAAAAGATAGAACTGATCTTAAGTTATGTAACATATGTAGAGTTGGGGATCACTCCCTTGAAGATTGTCCAATTCTATTAGATAAAGTAGTTAATAAGTGGAATGTGAACCTCTTTCATACAGTGCTAAAGCAAGACATCTTAAATGCAAAAAATATCCATGTAGTAACATTATCGGGTGTTGGTGAAGACATTTACCTAGACCCGTCAAGTCAACAAAGGGGAGGATGAAACACATATCTTGACCTAGAGCATGAATAAAGAATAATGTAGGAAGCAATAAAATTCTTCAAAAACATCGACCAAGACAAAGTAAATGGAAACAAGGGAGGACATGAAAATATTCTAGACACTACGCTAGATGAATTTCTCTAATTACTAAAAGAAAAACAATCGATCGATTGCCTAATCGACTTCCAGAGCATATTAAGAGAATAAAAAGAAGATCAAATACCAGTCAAAAGTCTTTGACAATTATCTCAGGAGAGACATATAATGATTTTGACCCACAGGTTGACCTAGAAATCGATGGAAATATGATCAAACAAGTTTTAGTCGACTTTGGATCGTAAGTAAATATCTTCCCTAAAGAAATGTGGGTTCAACCTAGGAAACCCTTGCTTCAGCCAATAATGAATTCCTTAAAACTAGAAGACCAGAGGTTCATTCAACCAATTGGAACACTTAAAAGTGTCATAACATCCATAATGGGAATCCCAACAAGATTCGACTTCGAAGTGAATAATTTCGTCAAAGGAATCCCTACTTACCCTACATTATTCAGAAGACAATGGGGTCAAAACATGAGGGCCACAATCTCCCTCTAAAGGGACATAATTAAATTGAAAGGTAATGGCAAGAACATCATAATACCATTGAACCCAAAAGAAGGAAAAACGTGGGTCGAGACATTGGACGAAGCTCGTAAAACATGACGGTTGTATCAAGTAATGAATGAAAAAAAAGACAACATCGAGCCTAATAGTGAAGGATAAATTTTAGTCAGCTCACCATTGTCAATAGGAAAAAACTTGGATACATAACTTTATAATTGGATAATGGATAATTACGAAGCTCAATATAAGGAGTGTTGGCCGAAATAGGAAATACTAATAAAGCAATAAAAATCATGGTTTTCAGTACTAGTCCTTATCGTGCTCGAGAAAAAGATAAAATAAAAACCAACACGCATCTTGACTAACACACAAATAAGAATCCCCATACAGTTTAGAGAAAGAAAATCCTTGACAAATCATGTCGACAAAGTATCCAAACTAGTCATAGAACAAGGGAGAGTGAAAAGATTAGTAGAATCCTTCAAAGACCAGGAAGGCAAGCCCAGTGGTGGGAACCTCATGCGCCATGACTCCAAACATGGAATACTACTACCTTATACTTCGTGGAGATATTTGGTGGAAACAAGTTGTCAAAAAATTCAACATTTTGGAAGATTGATTGTTGTCATTGATGTCAACCCTAGTCATAGGTTTTGGACCGCAAGATTGATAAAGGTATTTGGACATGAAGGAAAATGCACATGCATATACAACACCCATGAATGGATAGTATACATCATGTTGTTTCCGGTGGTATGTGGCATGTCACATGGATCCTCATGGTTTAAGAGAAATGAATTTTTGAAGATGACAAAGTGAATTGAAAAAGGAAGTACATGTAGGCCCTGAAAATAATTAAAGAAAATAATTACAAAATAAGAAAGTGTCAGGTCAGCCCTAATGTTAAAAGGAAGTGACATAAATGGTAT
>ML871571.1:11682-31507 GCA_009831015.1 Picea engelmannii
GTGCTTAAACAATTATGATTATTTTAAACTCTTTACAGAGCACTCAATGACAATCACAATAATGCAGGGAAGTAAGCAATAGAACATTCAACATCATTCACGCATATGAGATACACACAGACAAATATTTCTTGAAGAAACCCATAAAGGGTAAAAACCTCTTCTTCTTTATATGATAAGTAATCTTTACATTTTGTACATTATCATACTTATGAGAACCAACTCATAATGAGGCTACAACCTCTGTTTTCCAAGATGCTACTTGCTGAGAGCACCAACTCTTTGGATTCTCTAGCACCCACTAGAAGGAAGCACCGACTCCCTAGTTTCTCTAGCACTCACTAGAAGGAATCACCAACTCCCTAGTTTCTCTAGCACCCACTAGAAGGAAGCACCAACTCCCTGGTTTCTCTAGCACCCACTAGAAGGAAGCACCAACTCCCTGGTTTCTCTAGCACCCACTAGAAGGAAGCAACAACTCCCTAAGTGTTCCAACACCAACTGGATGGAAGCATCAACTTCCAGTCACATAGGCACCAACCTGTATAACAGAGAACAACAATTTTCCCTTGCACCACCTTGTCACCCTGGTTTCTCTGGCTACAACCAGATGGAAGCTACAACTCCCTGTGTTCAAGCACCCACTTGAACCTCTGAGGACAACAGTCCTCCCTAGCACCTCCCCACCACCTTGAAATATAAAGTTTTCTACTGAAACTTTTTACAGTGATATAATGTTCATCAATGGCTTACCAATCTCATCACTGTTCTGCTACACTGCTCTGCTCTACCTGCATCAGTGTCTTCCTGCACACGCCTTGCGCTTTCTGTTCTTCTTCCTTTTATGCTATGTGCACCATGTCCAGTCAATGCACCATTCCTCTTCTATGCATTTCAGCTGCTGCACTCTGCCTCCTTCTACACACCTGAATCACTCTCAACAACAACACTCATCTCTTCTTTGTTCTACATTCTTATAGTCTCTGCACACCTTGTGCATTCAATATGCGCAATGCTTCTGCATCCTCTTCATCGTGCCATTGTTCTCCCCATCGGGATATCCACTTCCACTCCACGTTGCTACTGCTTCACTCCCTTGAGCATAAACACACTCTCCTTTTTCTGCATGTTCTCCTCGTGTCGAGTCCTCTTCCTGATCATCATGGCAACTCTTCAACTTCTCTGGCAGTTATACCCATGCGTTCATCATCACTAGGTGTTATGCTAAGATTCCTTAGCCTGTCTAGCAGTCGAGACTCTTCACCTTCTCTATCATAGTCGAGCTCATCCTCTCTGTTGCATTTACAGGCTTCAATGCTCTTCAATCTGTCAATCGCATCTATCAATAGTCTTCATTCCACTGGCAGATGCCTTGAGACTCTTCATCTTCTCTGGCGATCACCCTGAAGTCTCTTCGAGTCCTCTAACAGAAAACATCAGTCATTTCTAGCAGTTACACTATGAACCTATTGAGCCTTGTGCCTTTGGCACCTTTCACCTTTCCTTTCACATGTGGCCTCAGGCGGTGACCATAGCCTACACCAAAAGGTGTTTTCGCATTTCGACATTTCGACATTTTGCATGTCGTGAATTCCTGTTGCGAGGTATATCGACTCTCCAAGTCACGATCTCCGAAATGGAGCTTGGTTTCACTAGATCCTTCCTCCATATTCCACATATGTGACCACTGGTTGTGACCACAGCCTTATTCGAAACTGCATTTTGCAATTTCTCATTTCGCGAATTTGTTGCGAGTCACTCTGACTCTTCCAACTCCCGATCACGAAATGGAGCCTTGCAACTTGCAATATCCTTCCTTCATAGGCCCACAGTTGTGACCAAGCGTTTATCCATAAAGTGCCTTGGTGATTTCACATTTCGGCATTCCTACATTTCGGCATTCCTGTGGTGAAGTGTTTCGACACTTCCAACTCCTGGTATCTGAAACTTGCACCAAAAGGTATTTTTCGCATTTCAACATTTCGACATTTCAGCATTCCTATGGTGAAGTGTTTCGACACTTCCAACTCCCGGTATCTGAAACCTACACCAAAAGGTGTTTTTTGCATTTCGGCATTCCGACATTTCAGTATTCCTGTGGTGAAGTGTTTCGACACTCCAACTCCTGGTATCTGAAACCTGCACCAAAAGGTTTTTTTCACATTTCGGCATTCCGACATTTCGACATTCCTGTGGTGAGATATCTTGACACTCCATGTCATGATCCTCGAAACTCTGAAACTCCATGTTGCGATCCTCGAAACTCCGAAATGGAGTCTTTGTTGATGTGCCTATTTCGATATTTCAGTGTTTCACATTTCGCAACTTTCGGGACTCCTGTGATGAAGAGTCTCGACTCTTGACTCCTCCAACTCCTGGTATCCGAAACTTCGAAATGGAGATTAAGTTGTGGTTTGATGTGCCTGTTTTGGGATTTCATCGTTTCACATTTCGCAACTTCGGGACTCATATGATGAAGAGTCTCGACTCTTGACTCCTCCAACTCCCAGTATTCGAAACTCCGAAATGGAGATTAAGTCCACTAGCTTCTGATCTTTCCATGCCATCAACGCTGTTGATCTTCCTTGCCTTCCTGTTTTCCATTGTTGTCTCCCAATTGTAAACCTGCCAACGTCGCTACTATTCTTTCTTGTAACCATACCTTCGTCGTTGTTGTTCTTGCCATCAATAACTATAAGCATGCTATTGTTGCTATTGTTCTTGTCTGTAGACATGCCATCGTTGTTGTTGTTCTTTCCATCAATGACAAGCACACTCTTCTTGTAAACATGCCAACAGAAACCTTATGCCTAGTGATGACAGATTGCATAGTGGTTAGTCCACATGTTAAGTGGATATTGTGCCACGTATCAAGCTAATTTAGAGTCTCAGGGAAGAGTTCCATATCAATTTGTGTGGATCCATGTGTCAAGACAGGTGGCAGGTTATGATAGGACCATGTGCTCGAGGTTCCAAGTGGACCACCTAATCAGGCGTTAAGAGTTTGTATGAGTTTGAGTTTACCCAAGGGATCCATGCCTTGGTGGTTCGGTTCCCTAGGGGGTCGATGCCCTAGTGGCATGTTGCCCTAGTTGGACGACATCCCTAGTGGTTCAACATCCCCAATGGGCCGATATCCCCGATGGGTCCATGGGGTATCCACTTAGTGAACCTATGAAATAGTGTATGAATTCATGGTACATTAAAGAATAACTTTAATTTCCCTAGATATTGAAAAATAACTCCCAAAATCATTTTGTTGAACCCCCCTCCCAATACATCTTTCCAATAAAAAAATAGTTATTTTTACTAACTATCCACTTTTTTTACCAGATTCCTCTTTTTATACAACCCAATACCTATAAATCCCCTCATACCCACATCTCCCCCCCCAAATACCTACAATATATTGACCCTATTTTTCACAATTTAAAAACCCTCTTTATGAATGAACGTGATAAGATATTGGGAAACAAGGTGAAGCCCCTATGGGTGGGTCGAGTGTCCCGGTGGGACAAGGGTCCTGATGTCATGTTGACAACCATGTAAGCACCATATGTGCCAAGAAGGATTATTCAGATGACGTGGATCCACATGGCTTCCACGTGGCAGTGTGGTGGTTAAGGCCAATGAAGGCCTAGAAACTTTAGAAGGCCATAATGTTTGATTCAAAGCTCATTTTAAGCATAGTTATAGTCATTGGAAAGCTATCGAAAATTAGAACTAGATTATGAAACAAGAATTGAATTTTAGAGGTTATTAAGAAAGGTAGTTTTGAGGAAAGAAAAGAGAAAATATCGACACCCCACCATCCTAAGGAAGGATTAGGGGGTTGGGTGTGTTACATTTCTATTATGTGATAGAAACATTTCTTAACTAGATGTAATATGATTAAAATTTTCTTCTCTTAAATTGGTTTGATTAGGTTCTTTCCTTTAAGTTTGTGGATTTCAAACTTCCTTCTCACATTAAAATTGCACCAATATCATTCCTTATTTCACTTCAATCCAAAACAAAAAAAATTGTGAAACACGTGTGCTTAAGATAGGAGTGATACACATGGCCTCCTTGAGTTAATAAAACTATTTAATTTATTATTAATTCCAACAAAATTCATCCTTGTTCAATAGTGATGGTAGAAATGTTTCTATCAACCATAGTTCTTGACAAACTTATGGTATTATCCCTTCAATCCTAGTAATCCCATAATATTCTTCAAGGTTTTGGCAATCAACCATTCCATCATAGCACTAATGTTTTTAAGGTCCACCTTGATACCTCATGAGATATAATATGAATCCAAATATTCCATTTCATGAACCCCAAAGGAAAATTTTGAAGGCTTCATGTACTTTCATTTATGACAATATCAACATGTTGTACATGATCTTCCTAAGATTTGTGGTAAATTAGCATATCATCAAAAAATACCAACACAATGTTTTTGAGGAATGGATTGAAAATAGAATTCATCAATCTTTGAAATGTGGAGAATGAATTACCAAGTCCAAAAGTCATCAACAAAATATTATAATGACCTTTCTATATTTTAAAGGATGTTTGGGGGATGTCTTCATTCCTCATAATTCTAAAATGATTGCAACTTGAATGTAGATCCAAATTCATAAAGAAAATTTATCCCTATAAATCATCTAACAATTCATCAATGATAAGAATATCGAACTTATTTTCATGGTGATCTTGTTGACATCTCTATAATATAGACACATATACCATGAAGAATTGTTTTTTTGTACCATCACTATTGGTGAAGAGAAGTCACTTTGGCTACATTAAATGATGCCAAACTCTGTCATTTCTTGAACCATATGATATATTTCACTCTTATGGGAATTGGGATATCTATGAGGTGGAATTCTAAGAGGAAGGCTTCTTGGGATGAGTTGAATAGTATTATCAAGATCTTGAGAAAAACAAATAACTTTAGGAATTTTTACAAGTATCTTTTAATTATTGTTAATAAATATTTGGAGATCCAAAGGCATAGATCTAGGATTAGATATTTGAACTTCAAGTGAGTAGAATTTTTCAATTACTCATAGGTGTCTGTTCTTTAAAAAAAAATCATTTTGTTGGAGCTTATCACTCTATATGGTTTCCCATTCTTTCCTTTGAATCACTTGTAAAATCACTTGTAAAATTATTGAATGTGATCTATAGCTAGATCTATTTTCTTGATATTTTTCAATTGGATAAAGAATGTGTTACTCACAAATTTCACATTATTTTCTATTAATTCATCTAGAAAAATGGACCAAGACACCTGTTCATTCCTTTTATGGTCACAAATCCATAAGTACCACACAAATTGATTGAGTTACCTGTCATAGAGTTGGAACTTTTTGTAGACAATAATTCCTCCATCTATAATATCCATGTGATGGGATCATCACCATCAAAATTCCTCATATTGATCTGCAGAATAAACTAGTTCCCTCATCCCAAATCAAAACCACAATGATCAAGGGTATAACACTCGATCCTCTTGTTCTTTAGATGCGTTAAAATGTTTTACATATGTAGATGGGACTATATACTATTTTTATAATTATCCTCTTTTCGAGGATGAGAATTTAGGATAAATATGCTTGGTATATCCTTCATCATGTATTTGATATATTCCTTGCATTCCATATCTTTGGGATCATCTCTAATCACTTTGAGATCATATTTGTTTGCCATGTTTGACTTGATATCACGTTTAAAATTTTGGAATTGTGTTTTACCTACCATATCTAGGGTGCCAACCTTATTTTCCACTGTAGTTTTTGTAATACCCCATTTTTATCCCCGTATTAATAATGCAATAACATTGAATATTAATAATAAAAAAATGCATCATTGACTACAGATGGAGAAGGACAAATTCATAGGCGGATATGATTCCACAAGAGTGGGGGATAAAAGGGGATAAGGAAATTATTATATTATATTATATGATTCCTAACATTTGAGTTAGTTGGGAAAGAGGTTATGATACCTTGTTTGGGAAAGCCATAGGGTGCTTTGAGATCATTCATATTTTAACCATACTTTTTGGTGGTTGGGATCTGGCTCATTCATTCTTGTTCTTGGTTTTGCATAGAATGAAAGGTTATTATGGTAGAGAGTTGATTCTAGTTGGATATATGAGAATACTAGTTATACCAGTATAAAAAATGATTCCATGGGCATGAGAATGATGACATTTGAGGAGAACTGTCCAAAAATGAGATTCCCTTGATTTTATAGAACTAATATTTCCTAGCTAGTTTGTATTAGGGCCCTAGAGAGAAGTGGAATATCCCAAGGGACTGCATTGAAGAGAATGGAATTCCTTTATTTGCACTGTGTAGGTTGAGGGGGAAAGAGAGATAGGAATTTGGGATTGTTGTGTTTGTGTGTGTGAGAGAGAGAGAGAGAAACTTATAATAAATTGATAGCTAGGTCGGTGTGTGAGACTTAGAGCCATCTTAGCCACTCATCCTTGTGGATTGATAGCCTTGGATCGGGGATATCCTGTTGTAGATAGTTATTGTCCAAAACATATTATGGTTTGGTGGAATCTATAACATCTACATCCAGTCAATACAGTTTTTTTTTAAAGATAAGTGTTCTATGTATATTATATTCATGATGCATTTATACTATGCTTGTTCACTGTTTAATGCTAAGTATATATTTTAATGTTGTGCATTGCATGAGATATTTGTATTTCATGTGTGTGTGTGTGTTATTTAATGCATGGTATATTTGGTATGCATGTTTCTTGATAATTATAATGGTATTAGAGTGACTAATTTAGTTCAAGAAACTAAATCTTGAGGTACCCTACAATGGGTATGTCAGAATTTTAATTCTTGTTGTTTTATCTTCCAACATTAACACATTAAATTCCACATTTTCATTTTATTCTAGTGTTAAGGATTGTTGCACATATGTTTTCATTGATATCAAAGTGGTCATGGAAATCATTAGTTATAACACAATAACAGACAAAAGAAGCGCATGGAAGGCTCGAAGTATGAAACAATCAATGGTGCAGAATCGGATCAATGGCACATAAAAGTATGGAACAAAGTATGATGCAAAGACAAAGTAAGTCATGAAAGGATGAAAATATAAGTGCATAGAAGGATCGAAGGATGAAAGGATGAATAACACAAAAAAGGGTCAATTGCATAGAAGAAAATCTAGAGAGTGCTTTGAACTAGTGCAATGAATGATGTAGTGCAGTGTGTCGAGACAAAGTTGGTGCGATGGAATGGATTGCGATGGATTGTGTGGAAGATTGCACAAAATAAAATATGCAGGTGCCTTGATCCAGTGTGACAAATTGCACAGTGGAGTAAGATGATACAAATCCCGTATGATTAGCAATGGAGTGGAATGCGACTAGATGAACGAAAATTCAACAGTGAAGTGAGCGAGTCACCAAGAAGTGCTAGCAGTCTGGTGGAGCGACTAGGTGAGAACAATGCAAGAAAAGTGAAATAGAATGAAGACTTGTGACTTGAACCTTGGGCTCCTATTATATTTACACAGTAGGTTCTCTATAAAACCAAATGTGAGTTGTTGTGCTATTTTTTAGGACATGCTCTGATAATGCTAGGTTTTGTTGTTGGAGATAGGCTAGAGCTCATTCGTAGGAAGATTTGGTATGTTTGTTTTGGTCAAAGAATGTTGAGCTATAACTGGGCCTTGATTTGGTCAATATTTATCTACAATATAACCATTATGTGTCCACATACTTTATTTTTATAGAAGTGTAACTAATAGGACCTTGATCTAGTCAATTTATGTTCACAATATAACCATCATGTGTCCACATACTTTATTTAGACAAAAATGTAACCACAAGGACTTCAATATGGTCAATATATGTCCACAATATAACTATTATGCATCCACATACATGATGGTGAACTCAAGAAAAAAAATTATAAATAGGGATGTGATTTGTTCGAGTCTTGTGTGGATGAGAATAGAAGAAAAAGGTTCTATAATTTTTCAAAGAAGTTGAACAAAAGACATATCAAATAGTCTTTGTAATATTTTTTACTTTTTAAACTAAATATATGGTGTGACATGGTGGTGCTAGGGTGATTTGAAGCTCACTGAGGATTGGTTTCCTCATCATTTGTAATAGTTTGGTTCCTAAGAGGATTGGTGTCCTCATTATCTCCGATAGGTTGGTTCCTGAGAGGACTAGTGTCCTCATTATCTGTGACAGGTTGGTGCCTGAGAGGATTGGTGTTCTCATTATCTATGATAGATGGGTTTCTGTCAAGCTAAATAATTATAAATTGTAAGTTGGTTCTTGCAAAAGAACATAAAGAAAGATGTTCTCTAGTTTACTCCTGCATTGGATTTCCACATAAAAATCCTTGTGTAATGTGCTTTTTGTGTTTCATTTTTATTTATGCATGTATTAATGATTAAGTAAGAATTTCTAAATAACTTTAAATTGTTGAAAGAGAAGAAAATTGAGAAATTTTATACAATACAAATTCAAACCCCCCCCCCTCTCAGTATTGTTGTGAGTCATAAAAATTGGTATCAGAGTAGGTTCCTTCAGTAACAACCTAACAACTAGAAGGAACATCTCACAAAAGTTATGGCAAGTCAAGATTACTCTTATTATTCAACCAAACCTCCTCTATTCAATGGAACAATTTTTTCATTTTGGAAAATTAGAATGAATACCTACTTAATGTCTCTTGGTATGGAAGGTTGGAAGATTGTGGTATATGGTTGTAAAATCCCAACAACTCTTCCTATTGATGAAGTAGGTAAGCAAAAATACTATAGTAATGCAAGAGATATGAATGTTATCCAAGGAGGACTTGCATAAACATAATTGGTTAAAGTAATTTCATTGGAATCCACAAAGGAAATATGGGGTAAAATATAAAACAATTATGAAGAAGATGATAAAGTGAAGTTGGCCAAACGCCATGCTCACAGAATGCGATTTGAAATCCTAATAATGAGTGACGATGAAAATATTTTAGGTTTCTTTCTGAGAGTAGATGAGACTATAAACACTATGAAAGGGCTAGGTGAGAATATTAAAGAAGCTATAGTGGTTCAAAAAGTACTTAGATCTCTTCCCTCAAGACTTGATGCAAAAATTTATGCTCTAGAAGAAATGTGTGAACTAGATAAACTGACTATGGATAGGATCCATCGAATTATAATTTCTTATGAGATGAGGACCATGAAAGGACATCTAAATCTAAAGGACACATTCTTCAAGGCATCAATCAAGTCGTCATCATATCAAGATCATAATTCAATAGAACACTTCTCAGATGAAGAAGAAGTTAAATTTGTATGGAGCCTGAAGAGGGGCTCCATAAAGTATAAAGGTATGTTACCATTCAAATTCTTTCATCGTGGTAAAGTTGGTCATTTTTCATCTAAATGTCCCTTCAAAGAAAAAAACACCAATGAAAAAGAAAGAAAATGCAAGGATAAACCTAGGGAGTTTTAAAAGAAAAAGTATTTTAAAAAGAACATTTTTTTATTCAAAAGAGGATAGCAATAGCTCTTCAGACACTAAAGAAGAAGAATATGAGCCATATACAATTTAATATGAAAAATTTCTTCTGGATTTGGAGCAACACAAATCTGAAAAAACAGACACAGAAGAGTGTGAAGTTGTAGTAGACATGGAAGGAGAACTCATTAGTTCTCTAGAGGAAATCTCTCGACTCGAGAAAAATAACATACTAAGAAAAGAATAGTTACAAATCTACAAAGAAAAATACAATGAGATTAATAAATAAATAGTCATCTTAAAAATTCATCTAGAAGATAAGAGAAGGGAAGAAATTTTGATCAATCAGATAAAATAAAAAGAGAACATATGTGACAAACTAGAAGAAACAATAGTTGCATTAAGAGAGGATATAGAGAAATATAAGACTCAAATGAAATTCATAAAAGGATATGAAACTATAGATAATATTCTCAACAATCAGAGATCACCAGATGACAAGAAAGAGCTAGGATATAAGGAGAATCTAAAAATTGTCAAAGGTGAATCAAGCACGAACATGTCAACTAGTGATAAGCCTACTAGTTATGCAAATTCTCTCAAGGAAAACAACGGTCAACCTAACAAATCAAAATATAAAAGGAAGAAGTAGTAAGAACAGGATCAACCCAACTATGCAAACAAGTATGAAGCAAGGAAGTAACATGTGCCTGAATCTTGCCAAATTGGCAGACAAAGACAAATTCTTACAAGTAAGTTTTTCAAAGGAATCCAAATTTTTCGATGGATATTGTTTCTCTTATGGAAACTTTGGACATAAGGCCATGAGTTGCAGGACTTTTAGACATAACATAAATATAGGAATTAGATTCAATCAACCTTGAATGGCTATGTTTCAAAATTCCTTCAATAATGCCTTCTCCCCTCTTCTAAATGATCTTAAATTCCACATATGAAACAATTTTGGACACAAGGAAAGTGAATGCAGAAGCAAGATGCTACCTATTTATAAGCAAGACATACATGAAGATCTTACCAAGTTTTAGAGGAAGAAAAATAAAAACAAAGAAAATTGTGGGTTGGCTCTATATGCAGAAAATCAAGAAAATAAATGGTATATTGACAGTGGCTTCTCCAAGCACATGGATAAGAGTAAGTTTGAATTCCTAACTGAAGAAAAAGGTGGTAATGTTACTTTTTGAAACAATGCTCCAACTAGAATTAGAGGAAAAGGAATTGTTGTACTAGATGAAGATAAGAATGGAAATACCAAAGCACAGAATGTGTTGTATGTAGATGGTATAAAAAATAACTTGTTGAGTGTAATTCAAATGTGTGACCAAGGAAAAAATGTTCTCTTTCATTCAATTTTTTTTTTAAATTAGTGGATGCAAATAAATGGAAGATTTTTGTAAAGGAAGTAAAAAATTTAGGGAATGTGTATGTTCTAGAAGAAGGCAAAGAAAAATGTTGCATTGGTAAAACATATGAGATTTGGCTTTGGCACAAAAGACTAGGTCATCTTAGTTTTAATAATATTGTTAAGCTAGGAAGAAACGATGTTGTGAGAGATATGTCAAAATTTTCCAAACTTGAGAATATTATCTGTAAGTCATGTCAGTTTGGAAAGGAGACAAGAGTTCAATTAAAGGCAACAGAACACTTCACCACTTGACCTATTGAGATGATTCATAGAGATATTTGTGGACCTACTAGTACACAATCACCTCAAGGTGAAAAATATTTCATTTTGTTGATTGATGACTACACTGGGATGACTTGGGTTGGATTTTTAAAACATAAATTTGAGGATTTTGAAAAAATTAAAATCTTCAAAGCACAGGTAGAAAATTAAATGGGATTAAAAATAAAATGCCTAAGGTCAGACAAAGGAGGAGAATTCACATCTGGTGAATTCAACAGTTACTATGAAAAACATGGGATCGAGAGAAAATTTTCTATTGCAAGAACCCTTCAGCATAATGGGGTTGTAGAAAGGATGAACATAACAGTTCAAGAAATGGCCACAACCATGCTTGATGAATCAGAAGTACCCAAAACATTTTGGGGAGAAACTTTCCAAACTGTTGTTAACATTCTCAATAAACATCACATAAGAGTAAATAACAATAAAACCCCTTATGAGCTATGGCTTGGAAGACCAACATCCATAATGCATTTCAAAAATTTTGGAAGAAAATGCTACATTAAAAGAAATGAAGACAACTTAGGTAAGTTTGATTCTAGAGCTGATTAAGGTATCTTGTTAGGATACTCCTCCATAAGTAAAGGATGCAAGTGCTACAACGAAAGGATCCATAAAATAATTGAGAGCATATATGTAAAAGTAGATGAGGGACCACTTCATCTAGTGAGACATCAACACCATAATGATCAATATGATGAATCAATAAACAATACGTTACAAGACAATGGAATAGGTGCGCAATAGGAACAAGAGATTCATAAGAAGATGAGAGAATGGAAATATCATAGCCAAAGACCCAATCAAGGTATGTTCAAAAACATTATCCAGAGAATCAGATTCTTTGAAACAAGGAAGTAGGTGTACAAACTAGAAAGAAACTAATAGATACATCTAGTTATGAAAATTTTGCATTGTTATCCATGAGTGAACCACAAAATTTTGTGCAATAAATTCAGGATGACCATTAGGTCAAATCCATGAATGAAGAACTAGACCAAATAGAGAAAAATAAGACTTTGGATCTAGTCCCAAGACCCAATGAAAAGAATGTAATTGGAACTAAATGGGTATATAGAAAAAATTTGAATGAATGGACAGATAGTTAGGAACAAGGCCAGACTGGTATGAAAAGGGTATTCTTAATTAGAAGGCATAGACTTTGAAGAAACATTTTCCCCTATTGAAAGGATTGAAGCAATCAAAATGCTTTTGGCATTTTCATGTTACAAAAGGTTCAAAGTTTATCATATGGATGTTAAATAATCCTTTTTAAATGGAGACCCAGAGGAAGAGGCTTATGTGGAGAAATCTGAGGGTTCTCAGCTAACTGAAAAAAATGATTATGTTTGCAGATTAAACAAATCCATGTATGGGATAAAACATGCTTCAATAGCTTGGTATTATAGTCTGAACATGTATTTACACTAGCAAGGATTCAAAAAGGGAACTGTTGATAGCAACTTATACATCAAGGATGAAGGTAATGATTTGTTAATTATTGTAGTGTATGTTGATGATACTATATTTGGCAGTGACATTAAATTAATGAGTAAGAAGTTTGCATCTGCAATGCAACAAGAGTTTGAGATGTCTATGTTGGGAGAACTCTCCTTCTTTATTGGTCTACAAATTCATCAATTGGAAAGAAGAATTTTCATTTCTCAAAGTAAATATCTCAAGGAAATATTGAAGAAGTTTAAGATGGAAAATTGTGCACAAGTGAGCACTCCTATGACTACCAGTTGCAAACTCAACAAAGATGATGATGCTCCATAAATAGATCAAACCATGAAAATTTCTATGATAGGAAGCTTACTCTATCTCACAACTTCCAGGAATAAAATCATACAAGAAGTGGGTTTTGTAGGAATATTCCAAGCAAATCCTAAGGAAACTCATGTTCTTGCAATTAAAAGAATATTTAGATACTTGAAGGGCATTGTTGATTATGGATTGTGGTATCCAAAAGACAAAACGTAGTTATTAGATCTTATACAGATGCATACTGGTCATGAAGTATCGATGATAGAAAAAGTAATAGTGGAGGCACATTCTTCCTTGGAATGTGTTTAGTGTCCTAGATCAGCAAGAAACAAACTTTTGTTTCTCTCTCTACAATTGAAGCCAAATATATAGTTGCAACATACTATTATACTCAAGTGTTGTGGATTAAAAACAATCTCAAGGATATTCAAGTTCCTTATGATCAACCTATCCCCATCATGTGTGACAATACAAGTGCTATTAATCTCTCTAAAAAACTTTTTCAACACTCTAAGACTAAGCATATACCAATCAAATATCATTTTCTCAGAGAACAGGTTTACGATTAAGTGGTCAAATTAGAGTATGCTCCCTCCAAAGAGCATATTGCAAACATTTTTTCCAATCCATTACCTAGAGAACCCTTTGAGTGTCTCATAAATAAGTTGGGGGTGATCTCATCTTCTTTTCTTCAGTAAAGAACATAGTTCACTACTTCAAAAAAATACCCACTTGATGTTGTATCAGGGAGAAGTTTGCTTTTATGGAGATGCACACAATTGAAGTTTGCAATGGATATCGATGGTATTATGTTCAAGGATGGTTTTGTGCATGAAATGGGGCATGGAGGAAAGAATATCCAAATAATATATGTATCATTGTTGTCAAAGGGGGAGAATAAGAAAACCTTGATGTTGATGCACATTGAAAGGAGGATCTTGAAGCTGATTCGCATTGAAAGGGGGAGAACTTTAGCATATTGATTTGGTAGTTGCACACATTGAAAGGGGGAGTAGCTTGTAGTTGCACATATTCAAATGGAGTTGTGCACATTTAAAGGGGGAGTAGCTTGCAGTTGAACACATTGAAATGGAGTTGCACACATTGAAAGGGGGATCTTGAAGCTGATGCACATTGAAAGGGGGAGTAGTCTAGCATGTTGATTTGGAATTTGCACACATTGAAGGGGAAGAATATTGCAGTTGCACACATTGAAAGGGGGAGACTAAAGATGATGCACATTGAAAGGGGGGGGAATTTAACATATTGATTTGGAAATTGCACACATTGAAAGGGGAAGAAGCTTGCAGTTGTGCACATTAAAATGGATTAGCTCAGCATAAAGGCCATTTCTTTGGTAGTCGCCTTTCAGAAAAAATATGAAGGCTCTTTTGGTTACCATCAATGACAAAGGGGGATTTTGTTGCACATATATTGTCATTGATTTCAAAGTGGCCATGGACATGGTTAGTTATAGCACAATAACACACATAATAAGTGCATGAAAGGATCGAAGGACGAAAGGATTAATGGCATAGAATATGATCAATGAAACAAAAAATTATGGCACACAGTATACAGAGGAAGTCGTGAAAGGATGAAAACAAAAGTGCAAAGAAGGATTGAAGGATGAAAGGATCAATGGAGTAGAAAAGGGACAATGGGTTAGAAGAAAATCTGCAGGGTGCTTTGAACTAGTGCAACAAACGATGCAGTGGAGTGTGCCAAGATGAAGCCAGTGTGGTAGAATGGACTACGACCGATTGTGTGGAAGATTACATAGAAGAAAATATGTAGGGCGCCTTGAGCCAGTGCAACAAATGGAAAGTGGAGTGTGGCGAGATGAAGCCCGTATAAAATGTTGCGAAAGAGTGGAATGCAATAGGATGAACGAAAATTCGACAGTCAAGTGAGTGAGTCACCAAGAAGTGCTAGCAGTCTGGTGGAGTGACTGGGTGAGTGTGTTGCAGGACAAGTGCTACAGGATGAAGACTCGTGACTTGAACCTTGGGCTCCTATTTTGTTTTCCCAATAGCTTCTCTATATACTAGAATATGAGTTGTTGCGTCATTCTTGAGGAGATTCTCTAAAAAGACTAGGAGTTGGAGCTCATTCGTAGGAAGATTTGGTATGTTTTGTTTAGTCAAAGAATGTGAAGTTGTTATTGGACCTTGATCGGGTCAATATTTGTGCACAATTTAACCGTCATGCGTCGAAATAGTTTATTTAGAAATAAGTGTAAGTAACAAGACCTTGATATGGTCAAATTATGTCCATAATATAACCGTCATGCATCGACATACTTTATTTAGACACAAGTGTAACCAAAATGGCTTTGACTTGGCCAATATATGTCCATAATATAAACATTACGTGTCCACATATAGGATGGTGAACTCAAGAAAAACCATTATAAAAATGGATGCGCTCTATTCGAGTATTGTGTGGATGAGAAGAGAAGAAAAAGGTTATGTAATTGTTCAAATAAACTGAACAAAAGACATATCAAAAAGTCTTTGCAATATGTTTTTTTTTAGTCTGAATACAGGGTAGTGGGATGGTGCTAGGGTGTGTTAAAGCTCATTGAGGATTGGTGTCCTCGTTAGTTGTAATAATTTGGTGCCTGAGAGGAATGGTGTTCTCATTGTTTGTGATAGTTTGGTGCCTAAGAGGATTGGTGTCCTCATTATCTGCGATAAGTTAGTGCTTCAAAGGATTGGTATTCTTATTATCTGCAATATGTAGGTTCCTATCAAGACAAATAATTATAAACTGTAATTTGGTGCTTGCAAAAGAACATAAAGAAAGATGTTTTGTTGTTTTCTCCCACATTGGGTTTCCATGTAAAAATCCTTATGTAATGTATTTTTTGTGTTGCGTTTTGATTTCTACATGTATTACTGATTAATTAATCATTTCTAAATAACTTTAAATTTTTGAAAGTAAATAAAATTGAGAAATATGATACACTATCAATTCAGCCACCCCCCATCTCAATATTGTTGTAAGTCATAAAAAGGATGAGCCTCTAGATGTATTTGCATAAGTCACAATTGGCTTGTGTATGGACATGATGGGATATGGTTGTGAAAGGTCCTATGGTATAAGGGAATATCAGATTATATATATCTCTAATATATAGTTGGATTTCCAATAATAGTACTTGCATGGTCATTCGATACGCTGACTAAGGAGGATGGATCATTCCCTTAGTTGTACTACTCGATTCTGAGGTACACAAGAGTGATCTTCCTAAGTGTTGTTCTTAGTGTACTAGAGATAAATAATAAAAAAAAAGGAAAACTATTTATGGTATTAGGTATGACTATGGGATTTTGGATATACCCTCGAGTACAAGGAATATCAAATTCATAAATAACATTTGTACATTGATATGGTACTACTCACCAAGTACCAATAGAGGTTTACAAGGGAACCCTATGATGAACCCACTTATAATCTCTATGTGTATGCTTCCTAGATATAGTTTTACCTATTCAAATATGGATCTCTTAGATGCTAGTACACATTTCTAGCCAAAACAATTTAGTATTATAGTGAAAATTTTCTAAAATTGGGCTCTCCCAAAACCTTTAAATGCAAATCCAAAATTATTATCCAAAAATAGTAACAACATTTTTACCCATATCTCTTCTTTTCAAAAACTTTCAAACCACTTTAACTAGAGCTTCCTATCAAATATTATTCAAATTTTAAGTTGACATACATTTTAAATCCCTAGTTTGGGGTTTGATATACTAGTCGATATTGCACCTAATACATCACCAATAAAATTAATATATTGGCGAAAATTTTACAGCATGTACTGTGATATGTCCTCTTCATATTCACACTGATCTCATACAACGTGCATCTTCCAAAGAAAATTTATAGTGGACTTAATAGAACTTTTTGTTCTTTTCCCTATTTCAAACGAGAGAACTTGTATGGACTACCACTTCACCAATATTTCCTTGACGCTTATGATCTTTGGAATTAAAACATTGTAATTTATCTTCTATCTAATACCATGAATGGCACTCAATTTGGAGCTGACATTATTCAAATATGTCTATTTTAGTTAAATCACTTGTTTTATCCCAATTTTAGGACTAGACAAAACCCCTAACTTGTCTACCTTGTAATTTCAAACATAGAGAACTATATTCTAATTTTTTGGAAATATATACATGTGTTTATTATTTCCAACCCTATAAGTCCCATGCCAATCCAATATTCCACAAAAGAATTAGAGAAAAAATGGTAAGTTGACTTGTTTCAAGGATCCAAACCAAGGATTGATATGAAAAAAGAATTCCTAGCCAACTCAACTAGCTAGCTCAGAGGATAAGGGATGCTCCTCCCATGAGGGTCTAGTCTCCCATGAAATTTTTATGAATTTAATGTTATTTATTATTGTTTTATTTGGGTAGTTAGTTAGAGGCATATTTTAATAGCCTTAAGTTGTGTACATGAGAATATAATAATATTTATTTCCTAGTTTTGAGTGACACACATCCTTAGAATAGGATTTGACCTTGTCTACAAATAAAGACATTTTGATCTATGTAAATCTATGAAAGGGAATTTTCCTCATTAAAGAACTAAGCCATAAGTTCTAATCTATTCTAATTTATGGGTTTTCATTTTTATATCTTGTCTTTCTTCATATCAACTTGAACACTTTGTTTTTTTCTTAATTTTTAGATATTTGATATGTTGTGTCATATCATTTGGTATCAAACTGATAAGGTCCAGGCTTGCTCCTTTTCCACTTAAGAGTTTAGTTTCCTAAATGTAACAACCCCAATCATTAGAACTACAAGCGAAGCAAAAGTGCAATTTTTTTTTGTTTTTAGGAAAGAAGGCAACGACGACAATAGTTGAACCACACAACCTGATGATGAACACATGCACGCAGATCAGGCAACAAACAACAATGAATAAACGCACTACCACAACGATCAACTGGGAAAAACATGTGTGAATAAAAAATATAGGAACGACTCCCCGTCGGACACACAACATGACAACACCTACAAGCTAAAGGACAACATCCACAATGATCCCGACACAATGACCTCGACGGCTAGTAACTAGATATTCTATGGCATGCAAACCAAATGCATGAAATCATTACAACTCAAGCACCAACAACAACTATAACGAACAAACGCCCACAATGGGTAGCACAGACTCCGACCAGTTATCATTTGCCTCTATCCATTAGGGCGCACAATGATCCCCTCTTCAAGAATCATGTCCTCACCAGGTGATCGGAGCAACAACAACCATGGCACAAAAACATAATAACTAACCCCTGACGACTAACTCTAGCACCCAAATGACAAGTTGACAAGACGACTATGACTTTCACACAACACAATAATTTCCTTGAGAAACAAAATCAATCTGCACATATTAAATGATTATTATTAAACAATAGTTCGTTGCATCTATATTCCAATTCCCAATATTAGATAAGTATAAATCTCTTTCCTTTAAAATCGAAACAAAAGTGGAACATTTCTTTAACCATAAGTCGTTGTCTTTAACAATTGAAAACAAATATAAGTGTTTCCTAAGGGTGACTTCGCTATCCTTTATCAGAAACAATATGAATTTAATTGTTGTCTTTAAATGTAAATTTGTTATCCCTTAAAGGTCTTTGCCGTCCTTTAATGATAAAAATGAAACAGATCTAAGTATTTTCCTCAAGATGAGTTCGTTATCTAGATAAGAAATCGTAAAACAAGTTTTATAATGATTACTGAAATCGCTAAAATTTGCCAATAGGAAAATCATGAAAATTGCTATAAGAAAATCGAAACAAAATTCACACTGTCCACACTACCAAAATTTTCATCTTTAATTAAGTTTGTTGTCTATCAATGAATTTACTGTCTAGCAAATATATGTGAGAATGTTGTAAATTAAAACGTGATTTCTCTAAGTTAAATAGGTTATAACGTTTTCATTAACTATATTATAGGAAGAATTAATCTATGATATAATGGAAATAGTGTAAACATGTATATAGGTAAATTTATATAGCAGAGTGTAAGTATATAATAAATATATCGCAAGGAAATATGCAACGTAGAGTGTGAATATATTATGTAAATATATAGTGTAAATATATATCATAGAAGATACATAGTGTAAATTTTTACATGGACAGTTGAAGACTAGTGAATACTTAATCGAAAGACTACTCCTGGGCTTAATTCCTAATGAAGAAGATATTGCTTGAGAAATCTGTACATCATGGGATAGGGGAGCCTTGCATCATTCCTGTTCTAAAAGATACTGTAAGAAGTGTTTCTCTACATGGTAATTAATAGAATGAGAAGAAAACAATAGCATTTTACTGAACGAAACTTCACTAAACCCAAATTCCCCCAACATAACATTGCTTAAAATGGCATGGATTCTGTAAGACAGTTGTTATGTCACCATGTGTACATATTTAACGAGTTTTCCCAAATGGATATAATTGTTCATAGCAAGTTGTTCGAATCTCCAAGTGCGCGTTCACCTTATTGGACTGAATATGATGGAGAATAAGATAAATGTTGTGTTTGGCCAAAAAAAATGCATGGTAAATTCACCATCAAATATAATAAAACGCAGAGATTAAAAATTCGTGGTTGAGTGTATTGAAACGCAGAGGATATTTTCCATCAAATATAATAAAACACAAAGATTAAAAATTCATGGTTGAGTGTATTGAAATGCATAGGATATTTTCCATCAAATATAATAAAATGTGGAGATTAAAAATTTGTGGTTGAGTGTATTGAAACGCAAAGGATATTTCCATTAAATATAATAAAACGAAGAGATCAAAA
>WSFP011449876.1:0-19824 GCA_009831015.1 Picea engelmannii
ACAAAGCACCAAGAAGAAAGGGGACTATGAGTCCCTTCTTCCTCCAAGGGAGGGCTCTTGGACCCCCACTAGCTAGCTCTTCTTACAACAAAGAAAAATGGAAAATGATGATGAAAGAACTCTTCACAAATCCACTCAATGGTGAGGTGGATTGTCCAATGTAATGGTGCCAATATGCTCTTGACAAGGATGGATTCCTCAAGACAATAGAGGCATCATAACATTACTTTGAATTCTTTGAAAAAATGAGGTGCATCCATGGATTTTTATAGCATTGCTTTGGGTCATTGTTTAATTGCTTTGTAGTGTGAAAAGAGGCCATTTAGGGCATTCCTAGGTCTTTGACCAGCCCACCAGTCGGATCCACTCCAGATTTGAGGGTCAAATTGACTTGGGAGCTAAACCATAAGTGGGTGGGAGGCCAACCACTCTCATAAATGCATCGTTTAGTAGGTGTGAGGATTTTTGCGATAACAGTCATGCATCGTGCACCTGTGTGCGATTTCTACGTTCCTGTTACGCGCATGCACGCACGCGCACAATGTTTGCATAGCGCTCTTCAATTTTTCACTAATTTGTATAGTTTTTGACCTTTTTTGAATGCTTTGGTATTAATTTAGGTCCATGGATGACTTCATCACTGTTTGACAATGCTGAGTTCTTGTAACCATGTGCAGACGAAATTTCGGTGATAACACTCCTGGTGAGGAGCGAGGAGAGATGGGTAAGTCTCCATCATTGATTTTTATTTATTTTTTGTTAAACATAAGTAATTTTTATGTTGTTTTTGTTATATATATCATTTTTTTGTTATACCAGATTATTTGACGGATATGTGTTTGTTGTGTGCATATGTGGGACCAATGCGACCCGTTGACTATGCGAGGAACAGGCGTCATCCTCGGCCAGGGGTCGCACCTGCCGCTGCAGGGGGACCAGCAGTAGCAGGAAATCTTCCAGCCAGGGAGGCTGAGAGGGTATTGAGATGAGTCGAGCAGAACTTTATTGGGCTCATTCGCATGGTCCATATGGTAGAGATTGAGGACCTACCACTATCTATGCAGCCTCATGTAGTGGGGGCACCATGGACGTGGGTCTGATTGTTTCGGCGTTTAGCCAATGTTGTGGATCAATATAACAAAGCCCAAAGGCCCTGACCTTAGTTAGACATTTCACGTGCCATGAGCACTACTTGCATATATTTTTTGAGGGCATAAGCCCCGTGACTCGTTATTGGTCATATTTTTTAGGCGCTTGCGTCCATCTATGTACTCTAGTTACTTTATGATATTATATATGGATTTTTATCTCTTTTTTGTCTTATGGATCATGTGTGCAAAAAATGTATTTACATGTTTATGTGAATGTTCTTTCATATGTGTGCAAGATGCCAATCTAAAATTTGATTAGCTATAGTATCTGTAACTTGGTTTAATCTCCTAGGAACATGAAAATATGTAATATAATCAAAGTTCCGTTCTAAGAGACGGACCCTAAGGAATCGTTGGTGTAAAGTTGGATCATGAACGCGGTATACTCTATTTAACTGAGACACAACCATCTGAGCGTCGAGATAGACCCAGAGATGAGAGATACCAAATGACAAAGTGTCACGAAGCAACTCAATAACTACACTATACTCGGCGACATTGTTTGTGGTTTCACCTAAGCATATACCTCGAAAAGATAATAACTGGCCTTGAGGTGTAAAGATTACCCAAGCTGCGGAGGCAAGCCTCCGAGTGTGCCAACTAGCACCATCTGTATACCCAATGAACACCTCAGAATCACTTGACATCTGCCACAGTGACGAAAGATAACATCAACGACATGTCCATAACATTAAAGGGGCATCAGGGCCTTGTTTTTTATTGACCGACATGGAGTTTGACACCCATTGGGTCAAATGGATAGGATAGATAAAACTGGCTTTTAGCAGTTTCTCAACCTCAACCTTAAAGGTTGCTACTTTCTTGGGGTTAATTGGACAAAGCTTCTACCAGATAGGCTTGGCATCTATATAAGTTTTGATTTCATGTTCAACTATTTTTGGATCAATGCCTAGAATTTCCTCGTAAGACTAGGCAAAAACGTCGCAGAATTCTTTAAAAATATTTGTGTGGATTTGAATCTCTCTGGAGGAGCAGTCAGCTCCAATGAAAACATTCTCCACGATGCCAAGGTTTTAGGAGATATTTATTGGTAAGGTTTCACCGATAGTTTCCATATTACCCTCAGCATAAACCTCGTGTGTAGCTAAGGGATTAATAGGACAAGACCTATCTCCCGTCGTAGTCAAGGTGAATTCTTTGGCTTTGATTCTGCTTAACTCTGTGAGGAAGTATGATCTATGATGAAGATCTTCCCAGGGTTTGTCCAGACTAGTCATTGCTTAAATTACAGCTTCATCAGAAGGCAAGACTAAGTCTAATGAATCAGTGTCAGCGAGAGAACCCTGAGCCCAAATAGGCTCTAGAAGGGGATCGAACTCTTGTGCAGGAGTTGGATCTGTATTGGATGAAGTTTGTTGGACTAAAGAGTACACTACTTCAGCTGTGGACAAGGGCATGGACATACCCAAGTGCCCTATCCCATCCATCGTGGCCGATGGGAAAGGAAGTATCCACAAATCGTTGAAGTAAGTCATGCGGAACGACGAAACTTGAAAAATCTCAACCTTATGGTAACTGGATATAAAGTTGATATTGCCTTGAGGGGGTGGGTAATCGAAGGTACCCATAAAATATGGACACAAACCAACCCCTACGTTGACCATTCCTGGTTGAGGATTATCAATCGTCGGGACCGTGGATACCCCCAATGAAGGGTCAGGTCTGGAGAAAGACAATTGATCGATGGTAACAATATGGCCCTCGTGTGGGAACAAAAAGACCCAGAAAACTGTAGCAACCACAGCTTGCATGGCATAAGTCCAACTCCTCCCTAACAAGAGGTTATAGTCGAGGGGTGCATCGACTACTTCTACCTCGACACACACGGTCTTCCCTCCTAACTACATGGGGAAAGAGGGAATGATACCATGTGGTCGGAACGAACGACCGTCAAAAGTAGTGACGAGAGTAGGTGACAGAGACAAAATGGGCTATCCAATGGCCTTCCAACATGCCAATGACATAACGCATGTCAAGGCGCCCTCATCAACCACCGTGCAGATGATATTCCTAGTAAAAGTTTTCATGGTATAAGCCACTGCTATCTGAAATGCTATGTGGTAAGGCATATGAGGTTTTAAGTCAGTTGTATCAAGCATGATTGTACCCAGATTACAATTCTCGATAGATCCTAAAGTGGTTAACAAGGCTTTCCTCTGGGAAGGGCAGCTTTGGAGGACCTCCAAAGTGGACATCGCATAAGGAGTTTGTGATAAATCTTCCACCAGAGAATAGTTCTGGGCGGCCCTTGCATCTTGGCTGTGAGAATATTTTTTGAACGCACCTTTGGGGATGCGTGTCATTATTTCACCTAACGTCTTCTCAATCTTTAGAGCAAGGGATGGGATTTCGGATTCGTTTCCCTTCTCAGAAGTGCTCGGTTTGCTATAGGCATGTGCTCTAGTTGATATAAAAGCATCACCCTTCACCATATATACATTTGCGGATGCAGATTTGTTCAAAGACGGAGAGGGTCCTTGGTTGCCCCCTTCCGTGCTTGTAGAGGCTTGGGTTAGATTTTTCCCATGTTTAAATGGATTGGTTAACACAGCAAGTTGTGGCTGCGTCACAAACTTTTGGGCTTCTACAAGCCGAGGACATAGATGGGTCGGGTGGTCTTTCGCGCACAAGTTGCATGGATACCTCGCCTTATGTTTCTCAGTGTTGTCCCTGCCAGCATTATCGGTAGGTTTTTTATCACCCTTACCCTTCTTTCGTTGTTTTTTATTTCCTTCAAGCTATTGGGTGGCCTTTGGATTAGTCAATTGCACTGTGTGTACATCTGAGGTTTTGGTAGGGGAAGTAGCCAAAGCAGTAGTTTGGCTGGCCTTTGTGTGTTGTATAGACAATTGCTGCAACTTCTTCGTCAATTGCTCAGTGGGCTTTGTTTGTGTTGAACCAACAATACCATCGGCATGTGGTCCAGCTCTCTTACTGGTTTTATCAAGTATTGAGTGTGGCGCATCTAGCAAGATCTCGTATAATAAACCAAACTGAGAATAGATTAGCTCAAGTTGTTGAACTCTCATGATGGCGTCTTCTTCGAAAAATACTCCCGACGTCATGACGTCTTTGGATAACTGTGGGACCAAAGACTTAAGGAACCACTCGAGCAGGAATGTTGGTGGGACTGGTACCTTAATTAAACTCTTTCGGTGTCTCCATTCTTGGATGTGATCAGAGATATGGTCCGCTTTTGTCTGTGAGAAATTGGCCAACAATTCGGTGCCAGCGTCGTATCTCACAAGTGACTGGAAATGGCTGAGGAAAGCCATCGCCAGTTCACTGAAGGAAGAGTATCTTGAACGATCAAGCTCAATGTACCATTTCACGGCACTCCCAATGAGAGTACGATGAAACAATCCCAACTGTACGGAGTCATATTTCAACGAGTTAGATGAGCACCAAAGATGGAAGGTAGTCACATGATCTCCTGGATCTTCATCAGGCTTGGCTTCAAACTTTGGGATGTCCAAAGGAAACTTTGTCGACATAGGAGGCCAACGGGGATCATGATAGATAGGCTCATTCAACAACCTTGTCAAGTCTGGCAAATGCAAGGTTGCCAGGAAGGGTATTTTGGGTTGTTGGTGATAACCTGGGAAAAAGGGGCCTAGAGTTTGACTGGCACTAGGTTGCCAGGAAAAGTTTCACTGCTGGCCTGGGTTCTGGTAAAAACCATGGCCATGGCTAGCGTATGGATTTTGTGTGTGAGGAGACATCATTGGCTGATTTAAAAAATAGGACATAGATGGTTGGGCATGCATTACATTCGAAGGACTTTGGGAAGGGTTGCACCATGTTGGTCCCTTGGGGATAAGCATAGTACTTTGTCAGGGGTTCCATTGATTGTAAAAAGAATTACCCTAGATCGGCATTCTTGATGAGGGAATGGATCCCTGCCAAGAATTTCAAGGCCCTGATGCGAAAGAAGTTCATGGGTGTGCCCCATGTGCAGGAATAATACCCTGCATAGGAATAGGTTGCCCGAAACTGGGATTTCCCCCAGTCGGGAAAGTAGCAGACGAGAAGGCGTTGTTACCAAACACACCGAACAAAGAAAACAGTGTCGAACCTACCAGCATATTATGCAAAGGTGGTCCTTGACTCCCTGCTCCAAATAAACTATAGTGTGTAGGCGGCCCGGCGGAAAGCTGGTGAGTGCCACCGAGCGAAGGGGACAAAGGAGGTATATGACCTCCTCCATAAGGGAAAGCATTAAAAGGAGTGGAAGTGCCCCCAATGTGGCCTTGCAGAGGAGCATTAGAGCTCCCTGCCCTCAGACCTGAAGTCTGTGAAATGGAGTAGGAAAGTACAGGACTTGTACCTGAACTAGACATCTCATATAAGAATGAAGGGCCTATTGCACTTGGTTGGAAAGGGGTTGTGGCCACCGCCAGAGACAGGATCAGACCATTGTGTGATGTAGAGGCGGTCGAGACCATGGTGTCTCAGACTGGTGATGGTGGGTTAAGAGGTGGAAACTCTCCTGTGGTGACAACCGTAGTGGGAATTGAAGAATTCCCAGAATGAGTAACAACATTTGTTTCCATTGCTGCGTGCGACAATGTCTGGAACTCATAAGGATGAACCGGTACGATGGTGGGTTTCAAAATATCAGTGGTGGAGGTTTCAACTAGACCAAAATCTTTCGCTCAAAGGTCTAAAACAATCGATTCCTCCGAATGTTGGTCGGGCACAATTTCTTGTGACCCGGTCGCTTCAAAAGACCCTTGTTGGTCTAGCTTTCACCTTAGTGATGGCGGGGGTGGATCCAGAGTAACCGGCGGCAGGCCAAGAATCCTTCGTGACTGGCAGAGCTCATGATCCTTCACTATGTGAGAAGATCAAAGACACTCTAGGTCATTCTATTCATTCAAAAACAACACACACTAAAAAATTCCCTTTAAGATAAGACAGGCAAACACTAAATTAATTGGAAGAACAATTACAACAACCAACACTAGAGAAACTTACCGGTGCAAGTGCAACTTGAACATGAAATCACCCTCTAGGTATACTATGCAAAGGGTGGCCCGATGTCTGTCCTAGGTACCACAGTATACCCCCGCAATCACCTATGTATGTGCCTAAAAAAGATAGGCAACTAGGGTGCCAGCGCGTGAACAGTCACCAGGCGGGTACAGTCGAAAGTCGGGTAGACCACAATGAGAAGGGTATCGAGCCCAAAACCTGTCAAGGGTATCGAAATCAAGTGATCCAGAAGACAACTGCGGACCTCAAATAGATTTGAGACCCATGAAGCTCCGTGGAAAATGCAATCAACGGAATCCCAAGACAATCCCTCTATATGTGTTCTCCACTACGATTGGTCTAGCTTTGGAGGGGTTATCTCTGTTACCTTTCCACATGCGACCTCATGTTTATCCCCTGTGTTAGAGGGGGGTCCCAAATAAATTTCACGATACTAGACTTGGACACTCCCTAACTCAGACTCCAATGTTTGATTTTAATGGCCTTGAAGAGTTTCCTCTCCAACCTAATTCAAGGCCCTAATCCTAAACTAATTGGTTGACCCTACAAACATAAAAGTATAATGAATTTTAGATTTAGCGTTAATTTTATGGCTTGTCTTATGTCAAAGTTTATGAAATTCAAACTACTGATGTTTGAAAGATGAAAGTAAAAATGAACAGAAATCTGGAAACAAAAACCTTCACTTAACGCAGATTTTCAACAACTTTTCAAATTTTAAAAAAAATTGTAAGATCTTTTGAACAGCAAACTCAAAGCAGGATTTCACTCGACTACGAGCTACTTACGATCTAACTAAATTGTCAAGAACTTATGAAAGCAAAGACTTTTCCCTGGTTACTAATGCAAAACAACACTTTTCAACCAAACAAAGAAATGAAAGATTTTTTTTTATTGGAATGCTAACAAAGCAAAAAGGAAAAATATCAACAAGTCAAAAACCAAGAAAAACTTCTAGCCTAATCACAGATCACAAAGAATCACTTCAAGAAATCACACACTAGCAACTTAAAAAAGGACTCTCACACTTATCTAAAAACCCTAAAGAAAATTTTGATGAAAACTTTTAAATGAAAAAAGAAAGCTATGGCTAAGATCAACCCTAAGCTACTGACTGCTAGGACAGAGATTCAAAAAACCTGAGAGGTATAACTCTTGTCAAGGGAAAGGATGACTGCCTCACCCTCAACAAAAACTATCATTCACAAGCACACTATTGACAATTCAACAACAAGCTTGTGCACGCGAGCTGTGTAGAGCTAGAGGGCGTGTACATGCGTATTGGCCTTATACAGGCCACGTGTATCTCTAAAACTCTGAAACAAATAAAAACAGACAATCCAAACCAGGAAGAGACCACTGATACTGAGAACCATGATCTCTTGAAGGCTTAGACACTTTCTTTAACAGAAAAAAGAAAACAATGTAAGGAAAAATTTGTAGAAAAAACCAATCTAAGGTGAACCCTAAGCTATAGACTGCAAACAACAAAGACTAGAAAGAGTTCCAGAAAACCCCTGAGAATTAGATTCTGACAAGGAAGAGGATGATTGCCTCAAAAATTTTATGGAATCATACACGCTACTGTTACTTCTTCAGCTAGCGTTTACACGCGGGTTGTAAGAAAGTAGGGTGCGAGTACACACGTGCAGACCTTATGCAGACCGTGTGTACCTCTGTGGGTCTCGAAAAAAATACAGTCAAGCAAAGAAACAGAGATAGCTGGTATGGAAGACCAAAATCTCTGTTAGCTCAAACTTTGCAGAAACTTCAAAAACAGGAAAGAAAACTAGTCTTTTAAAAATACCCAAAAATATTCCTAGGAACCCTAGAGACTTCCCCAGTATGGTCACCAATGTTGTTGTGGTGAGAAATCCCCCTACAGACTAGCATTTAGGGTTATATTATGCATGCAGATAAGACTGAAAGAATCCTACTTTCTACCGTCATCCCAGACCTAATCCCCATTTCTTTTAAGCAAATACATGGTTAAATGAACATACCTTGTTCCAGACGTTCGATGTTGATCCTTCTTCATGCTTGATCGCTTGTTAGCAGCTATCCTCCCAAGACTGACCTACATACAAAACAAGMAACAAACTCTACATGCATTTGTTCTACAGATTAATGGGTTAGAGATTCAAACATATATTCACTAAACTATGAAGAACTCATATAGTGGGATGGGAAAAGCATTTCTTTATTATTAACTTTAATGAATCAACTTACAATGTCGAGACCAGCCACCTCTCCGCGAACCTGATTCTAGACTCCTCTTCAAATGTCCTCCAACTTCTTTTCTCTATATCTCTCTTTGCACAAGGATGGTTAAAGGGTTGGGACAATGGGAATGTGAAATTGGGTAGAGTTTCTTTACTATTATTCTCCTCTCTCAAATGGGACCCCTACCCCTTCTTTTATAGGCTAGAAGGAGCTAGGTATTTGGTCGAACCCTCGGCCATGCATGGCCGGGAGTTTCAGTTAACTCACCCAAAGTTGTTTTTTCTGTCGGCAACTTTCCCTTTTTCATGCTTTTGTAGGTACACATGGGATGTTTTAGGTCAGCTAGCATGTACACGCATGCAATAATGGAGTAGGGCACGTGGGCCCTTATAAAAGAGGTTTTTTAAAGAGTTGTTCAACAATGTTTTGGCAAAGGAGGAATCTGAGAATAAATGTTATAACATGATGTTAAATAAATGTCATAACATGCATGCATAGAATAAATGTTATAACATGATGTTAAATAAAATAGACAAAGGTTGTGACGTACAAGCACATATCTTGCTGAGTCCCAGGTTGCAAACACCTAAGTATTGCAGCCACCCATAAGAGCTATCTCAGGTGAGACTACGCAGTGCATTCCATATACTACGTTGCCTTATGGGTAACCAGAGGGGTCAATAGTGTTTAAGGTCTTTTGTTGGGAAGCTTATTGGTTATGAATCGGGGTCAATCTATAATGGTAAATAGATAAAAGAGGGAGGAAAACCAACAAATGGTTATGGTTGATTGGAAGGAAATGGGATTGAGCACATGAGATCTGTGGAAGACGTGTCAAAAGAAGACCGGATTATACGACAAAAAGGTGAGAGAATTCGAAGCTAGAAGGGGATGTTGAGACTGTGGAATCCCACAAAGGTAGAGAGAGAAAGATGGATGAAGACAAAGGAGCTAGAGTTTACGTAGAAAGATAACAGAAACTCGAAGTTAACATCACGCAAGTATCTAGACAAGTACGTATTCACTTACTTGCATGAAGTATTTTTCTGTGATTTCCCACACATATTGCAGGAGTGGATCAAGAGATTGAAAGACAACCATACGATGAATCGGATTAGATGGCTAGAGTGGAAACTAAAGAGATCACGCATCTATAATGCATTGATAATAAATTCATGCGTGCAATAGATTTTTGGTTAGACAACATTATTGTCGGATTTATCATAGAGTTTGCAGTAGATACAACAAAGTCATACAACATAGTTGAACAAGAATTCTTGAAGGGACCTCGAGGCAGGTATCTCAGATCATTATATACTTCCATTAAGATATTGCTATATAACAAATGTGTAATGACAATGGAGTCAAACAACTAAACTTCCCTGCGTGCATGGGGGAAGGGGGGAAGCACTGATAGTGATAGGAAAAGGAGAAATGGAAGAAGATAAAGGAAAGAAGGAGGAGGCCTTGGACCCAATCATGATGGACAACGATGACATCAAGTAGATAATGGCAACATCTGGAAAGATGCACAGTGGAGTACCCTACCAATACAAGGTGAACACCAAGAAGAGAGTCGTAATCGAGAGGGAAGGCTTGGAAAGTGATGAAGAGGAGGTAGAGGATCTCTGGGCTATGGAGCATATTGAGGAAATCATGGACGTGACATATGAGAGGAAGACGAGAGGTCCAAGAGAGGGAATAGAATGCAGCAATCCTATCCATATTAATGTCAGTGTGGAACCCATAAACCCATGTGCGACTAACACACCAAGAAGAACACCGACATTTAGACAACTGAATTTTGGTAGAAGGAAGATAGTAGGAAGTACAAATACACAAGGAACAACAACTGGGGGAGCCAGTTTAGGAAGCATTAGTCAAGTACCTACACCACGCAAAGGTAGTAGTTCAAAATTTAGGATGGAGGACTTTATGGAAGAAGTTGGGAACTAAATTATCGTTCAGTTCAACTTATCATCCTCAGATGGATGGACAGACAGAAGTGGTAAACAGAAGTATGGGAGACTTGCTGAGAAGCTTGGTGAAAGAACACCACAGCCAATGGGACAACATATTACCATAGGCAGAGTTTGCTTATAATGACTCAGTTAACAGAAGCAGAGTAAATTTCAAATTTTATATGGCATGCAGCCGAGAGGATTTTCTGAGCTGAGAGATTCAGAACAGATTACAACTAGGAGTGCTAGTGCAGAAGATTTCGTAGAGGCGATGAAGGAACTTCACAGCCAGGTGAAGGAGAGTTTACAGAAATTGAGCCAGGAATATAAGCGCAGAGCAGATCAACACAGGAGACAACTTCAATTTGAGGTTGGTGATTTGATTCTGGCACATTTGAGAAAGGAAAGGTTCCCGAGAGGAATATATAATAAACTGAAGATGAAGAAAATCAGACCATGTAAGGTCTTGAAGAAATTTGGGGTGAATGCTTACGAGATTGAATTACCTGATGGGATCAAAATTTCTCTGATATTTAATATCTCATATTTGTAACCATATAAAGCTAAGGAAGCAGAAATGGGAAATGAATAGTCAGAGGTCTAGTGGACAAAACAGATGCCAATTGCAGAAAATCCACAGATGGAGTGCATACTGGACAAAAGGGTCGGCAAGAAGACCAGGCAAAAGCAATACTTTGAATATTTGGTCAAGTGGAAGGGCCATCCAGTTGAAGATGCCAGTTGGGAGAACGAAGCAGAGATCCAAAGACATGGAAAGACCGCGCGTGAGCTCATGGACAGGAGCCCATGAAAATTTTCAAGCAAGGGAGTATGATGCAAGAGCATCTCAGGCGAGCCAGCGCGGAGACAAAAGACAGTTGGAAAGGTGCCCAGCGCAAATTTTGAAAATGTCTTGAAACATTAATAAAGTCATCAAGTGGAGGCACACTTGTAAAAATGTAAACGGACCTTGAGCGATCTGCTCTCGTCCTTAGCAGATGGAAAGGAATTTATGATAGTTAATGCAAGTAGATAGAATTTAATGCGTGAATTAGACAGTTTAGAATGAGAGAGGGAAACGGGATATAGACACCCTCATTGTGAATTGTAGTGATAGTGAAGAACATTACCAAGAAAAGAGCATACAGAGCTGGAACAAAAAACCTGTGTTTGAAAAACACCCATGTACAGAGATTTGAGTTAATGGAAGAAGTCTTAATTCAAATTCATGGCGTTGTATTTGTTTCCTGTATGTGTATGTTGAATGGTATGTTCATGGTTTTGCTCTTTCTGTTATACATTTGATTTCTATGTTGTGTATGAATGATTTCAGGGTTATGTTTGAAGTTTGAGAGAGAAAGAGTTAGGAAATGAGTTTCAATTGTTTCTCTGTCTGAGAGAGATTTCCTGTAAGGAGTGCAATTGAATTGTCTGCAAGGAGTGCATTGACAAAAGGTTCAGGGGTTTGTCTCTGAAAGCTCAGATAGGATATCTTTTGTAATCATTTCCTCAAAGGTGAAGTTAGGCACGGGAGCCATGCAGAGTGTGTGCAAGCCGAGTGAAGCTTCAGGGGTTTGTAACCTGAATGAATTTTTGACAGACTGCTGCTGTAGGGAGTGCGCAGAGTCTAAAGGAGCTCAACACTTGAAAGTGTTTGAAGGTCTGTCACAAGGAGTGCTAGAAGAAGTTTTTATGAAAGACTTGAAGTTGGGAAAACCCTCAGAAGGGTTTGAACCTTCGAAGTTGTCGAAGGGAAGCAAGAGTTTAAGTACCTTGAAGAATTGAAAGGAGGTGCAGTGGCATCATGCTGCAGGGGCACAAGTTCCACGCAAAGAAATATTTTATTTAAAATTCACGAAGGTTCTCAAGGGAAGAGATGAACGGTTGAAATTCTCCGTAGAGAATTTGCGAAGTCCCGCCAGCCGTCCAATCTGAAAGAGAAGCAAGGGGGTTACGGTTGTTTCTTCAGTTTCAAGCTCAAGAGATCATGAGCCATCGTCCCTCACTTAGATACCCGTCATTCGTAGGATCTGACAGGAGTTGCATGGGGTTTAAACCCTCGCAAGAAGAGCGAAAGTCCCGAAAGGCGTCGAGATATCGGGACTTCGGAATTCAAGATATCGGAAGTCTCGAGGGTAAGAGATTGGGTCACTCCATGATGAAAAACCTGAAATAGATCTGAGCCATCCATCGTTTGGGACACATGGCAGAGATTGGGAGCCATCGGCATATCGAGATTCGGCATTTCGCGAATCCTGAAGACGAGACGTCTAGAGCATTTGAAATCGCAAAATCATGAAATGATTGAGGATCGTCCATCATAGGAGGACTCATGGAAGAAATCCTTGAGTTTGGGGAAAATCCTGATAGAAAAGTCCATCAGCTTATCGGGGTTAGGCGTTTCGTGAATCCTGGAGACAAGCAGCACGCACATTTCTGAAACGCGAAGTTCGAAATCCCAACAAGGTGGAAAGCTCCGTTGTGGGGCCAACTAACGTCATTTCATCATATAGGAGGTCGGATATCGGAACTTTAAGAGTTCTGAGGGAAAGAACCCCATAGGCATTTGATTTCCCTAAATTGCGAAGTGACGAGGATTGTCCACCTTGAGGGGACGCGTGGCAACAATCTAGGGTTTCGGAAAAACAAATCCTGAAAGGCAAGGTCATTTCGGCACTTCGGGAGTTGAGAAACCAAGAGGTCGGGTGCTTGAGTCGCGAAAACCCGAAAGGGACTGCGGTCATATAAGAGAAGGTCGTGTGGACCAAAGGTATAGCCCAGGGGCTAAGTGAAGTTAAATTCATTTCGGTAAATCAGCATATCGGAGATCGAAAGATCGAGAAGACTGAGGTTCTCGACAACGGGAATCGGAAAACCCCGAAACCCGAAATTTCTGTCGGGGAGAGATCAGGTATGTGCAGAAGCCGTGACAGGGGAAAAGGAAGGACCTGTGGACCAGGTTTTTAACAGAGATTCCAGTGAGGAATTAAAAGAGCCACTCCGGCCCAAAGGTGAAATTAGAACGATCCATTAAGACCGGGAGGTCAATGCAGAGACTCTGGCTGAGGCAAAGGCTTAGTTTGCGTCACACCCGAGTACGAGATGCCTCCATTGTTGGATCACACCAAAGAAACACAACCCCTAGAACAAGTAAGTACGATCAAAGGCTTTTTGCAATCATGTGTAAAATTACTAAATGATCTGTCCTTTGTCAAAATATTACAAAATATGCTAGAAATATGTAGCGTAGAAACAAAAGGAAAGCTAGAACAAAAAATAGTCAATCACCTACATACAAGGAGAAGAACAAGTAGGGATTTCAGGTTGAATGCCAACATTGGAGATTTCAACATGGGAGATATCATACTAGATTTAGGATCCAAAGTTAATGTATTACCCAAGAAGACATTGCAATGTATGGGAGAGCCCACATTAGGATATTCATTGATTCAGCTAAACTAGAAAATCAACACAGAGTTCTACCAATTGGGAGACTAAAAGGAGTGACAGTAGACTTGGATGGAGTGCGCACTAAAGTTGACTTCGAAGTAATAGAGATAATAGACGGCACAACACCTTATCCAACATTGCTTAGCTTGGATTGGGCATTTGATAACCAGGCCATAATCAACTTAAAGATGCAGAAAATGACCTTTGAGTGAGGAGAATACAGGGTCATTGTGGCATTGGAGCCATCGAAAGGGAAAAGGTTCATAGAGCCTACTTGATTGGACCTGGAGGAAATTAGCCACTTGTACAGAACAATTGCGTGAAATGAGGATTATGTAAACCCAACTACAAATGGGATGCTTAGTTGGTGGAGAATCACCTCATGTGCGTCAGACTCAGATACGAGTTTAAAGAATTGGAAATAGAGGCTACATGAAGTTTCCCCAAGAATATTCTCAAGAATAGACTGCACAGTCAGATGAGTAAGTACGGAGATAAGGGAACCACCTTGCTTCCATGGAGTGAATGACCTAGAATCATTCTTGACACGCTACGAATATGAAGTGTTAGAAAATCAGAGACTCTTAGCACTAGAGATAACACTCAAGGCCACATCTACAAGATGGTGGGGCGTGCACAAAGAAACAATCAAGGACTGGTACTAATGTAAGTGGTTATTGTGCATTAGGTTTGGTGCAGAACAAAGAAGCAACTAGTAGCAGAAATATGATGGACATGGGGCACCAACGGAACACTTGGAGAAGTGCAAAGCATTGTGGAAATTGACACCCCCATAGGAATGGTCTCGTCATTTTGTACACACATTAGAGGGCATCCTAGCAAACTGGTATACAGACCAGGAGGAGCATAGAGGAACTACGAGTTGGACAGTACTACAACATAACTTTACAGTCACTTTCTCATTTGAGCATGAGAACCCCAACATAGATGCAACACTTAAACAAATAAGAGGGGTGATATTCATTAAGGAACCAGAAGTTGAACTCATAACAGAAGAACAACAAAAAAACATATAGACATTAAAAGAACTATAGTCATGTTATCATGTGCAGGAAAAAGTACCATATGAAGATGACCCGTGTGATATTCAGATTGAGGAAGTTGAAGGCAAAAGAGAAGTGGAAGGTCCACCGCTAGAATCAGAAGTAATTGTTACGCCGATCAAGGTGAAGAAATTAAACATTGGGACAATTGAGAATCTGAAAATGGCCAACATTGGAGACTACTAGGATGAGAAAATAGTGGAAAGCATAACAGAGTTACTACGCAAGTACAGCGACCTGTTCCTCATAACGTTCACAGAAATGAAAGGCATAGCGAGAGAGCTAGGTGAAATGAAAATGTCGCTCAGAGCTGAGGCCAGACCGATCAAACAGTGACCATACAGACTAAATCTAATATATAAGAAAAAAGTCAAAGATGAGATCGATAGGATGTTGGAGGCTAGAATCATAGAACCTGTAGAAGAATCAGAATGGATAAGCCTGATGGTAGTTCAGAAGAAAAAACAAGGGGGGATAAGAATATGCGTCGACTTGAGGAAGTTGAATGATGTGTGCCTACATGACCCATTCCCTACACCTTTCATAGATGAGGTGTTGGAGAACGTAGGAGGACAGGAAGCTTATTCATTCACCGATGGACTCTCAGGATACCATCAAATCAAGATAGCACCGAAAGATAGATACAAGACCACTTTTTCTAAAGAATAGGGATCCTACCAGTACATAGTCATGCCATTTGGACTAAAGAATGCACCAACAATATTTTCCAGAGTAGTCATAGCTGCATTTAAAGAATTTATCCACCAGTTTTTAGAGGTATACCTGGATGATTAGACATTCTATAGTCTATTGAAAGACCATGTAGAGGTCTTGTGGATAATGTTATAAAGATGCAGGTAGTGCCAGAAATCATTAAACGTCAAGAAGTGTATCTTCGGAACACCTTTTGGGATACTATTGGGCCATATAGTATGCAAATAAGGTTTACTAGTAGATCCTGCCAAGATTGCAGTAATCATGCCACCGCAAAAAATAGTCTGTCAACTAAGAGCGACATTGGGACACACAGGATACTACAGGAAATTTATAAAAGGGTACGCGTAGATCACCGCGCCAATGGAGAAACTTCTAAGGAAAGACACAAAGTTCCAGTGGAATGAGGATTGTCAACACGGTCTAGATACACTGAAAGAAAAGATGGTAACCGCACCAATACTAGTATTCCCAGACTAGGAGAAGACATTCCACGTACATGTAGCTGCATCGTCCATAGCACTTGGAGCTATTCTGGCGCAACTAGAAGCAGGAGAATTGGATCATCCTATAGCATTTGCTAGCAAAACATTGTAAGAATCGGAGCAGAACTACAACACCACAGAGAGGGAAGACCTAGTTATTCTCTACGTGCTTCAGAAGTTCAAACATTACTTACTGGGAAAACACTTCAAGATGTTCACAGACCATTCAACGCTCAAATACCTAGTCATCAAGCTAGTGCTGGGGGGGGAGAATTTGCAGATGGCTATTGTTGTTTCAATAATTTGATTTTGAAGTCATAGTCAAGACAGGAAAGTTGAACGCAGGACCCGATCACCTATCAAGGATCACGAATGGGGAGGAACCTACAAATATAGAGGACAAATTCTTGGACGCACAGTTATTTTCAGTCCAGATCGTCGATGAATACTTTGCTTACATTATCTAGTACTTGAGTATAGAAACTGCGCCACATGAATATAACACTGTGCAGAAGAAACACCTAGTAGTCTGGGCTACAGACTATGAGCTGATTGCAGGACACTTATACAAAAAGGGTGTAGATAGCATCTTGAGAAGATGTGTGATAGAACATGAAAGACCAATGATTTTAGTAGAAGTCGATGAGGGAATAGTAGGAGGACATTACGCATGAAAAGATACCACGTAGAAGGTATTGCGCACAGGACTATGGTGGTCGACCATTCACAGAGACTCAAAGGAGTACTGCCAGAAATGCCATGTATGTCATAGGGTTGGTAAACCGAATAAAAGGGACGAGATGCCTCTGTGACCACAAGTAAATTTGCAGGAATTTGACAAATGGGAAATAGATTTTGTGGAACCAATTAACCCACCAGCAAAGAGGACAGGAGCAAGGTACATTATCACCGTGACGGAATACCTCACAAGATGGGTGGAAGTAGCACCAATCAAATATTCCAACGCAATGACAGCAACACACTTCCTGTTCGAACAAGTGATCACTAGATTTGGTTGCCCCGGGATTTTGATGAGTGACCAAGGCACTCACTTCATTAACTGTACTATTAAGGCTATGACTGAGGAATTTGAAGTTCATCATCAAAAGAGTACACCATATCATCCTCGATCAAATGGAACAGTAGAATCCTTTAACAAGATCCTTGAAAATGCACTGACGAAGACCTGTAACATTAATAGTGATGATTGGGAGCTAAAGATACCAGCAGTATTATGGGCATATAGGACCACATGTAATAAATTAACAGGACAAACGTGATTCAGATTGGTATATGGACAAGTAGTGGTGCCACTGGAATATGTGGTACCCAGTCTGTGTGTAGCAGCAATTGCGAACATGAAAGAACAAGGCGCAATACAGAATAATTTGAATCAACTGATGATCATGGAGGAGGATAGGATTATAGTTGGGTTTCACCAATAAGTCCATAAATAAAGGGACAAATCTTGGCATGACAGACATATCAAGAGGAAAAAATTCAAGGAACGAGACTTAGTGTTGATGTATGACCGTAAATCCCTTCAGCATCTAGGAAAACTCAGAATGCATTGGTTAGGACCGTACGAAGTAAAAATTGTCACAGATGGGGGAGTTGTACAAGTGAAGGATTTAGGAGGCACAAAACTCAGAGGGATGATCAATGGAAGTTGATTGAAGCTGTATATGGAAATTCAATCCCTTAGCACTTAAAAAAAAAATTACCACGTCATGTCGAACATCAAAAGAGAACACTAGAGGAATAGTGCACCGAAAGAAAATGAACCCACACACTCAGCAATGCTAGCCCGACAGAGACAAGGCCAACGTTCATTACAAAGCAGAACTAGTGGGAAAGATGGATATGACAAAAGAAATGCCAACTAACGCTGGCTATCAAAATTGAATGACAGAAACAACTAACGGGACGTTGCATTAATCATGCCAACTAGCGACGATAAGGGAAATCAATGGAAAGTACGAGGGAATTGACGGTTCAATTAAAACGCAATTACGGTAACGTCTTCGACAAGCTTCACACGAACTCGATACAAATCAAGCACGCGGGAGTCGAAAGTTTATTGTGAAATCAAGAAAGGCACGAAGTGATAGAGCATACAAAGCCAAGAGTTAAGATTGCAGAGGCCAAGCTCGGCGAACGAAATATTTACCACTATGGTACCACCAAAACAATGAGAACCAAGCCATACTTCCAGATGACCTCAAAGAAGGGCTAGAGCACCACTGCCGCCATAGGGAAACGAACATCAACCACCTTAGCCTCCAGAAGTCATCAATGTGGATGAAATACCGTCACCTGATATGACACCAAGAAGCCCCACACCCAATGTGGAGGAAACCCAGCAGAGAGCACCGGTGGGCATGGACATTGATGAGATGAAAGAGGTATAGGGCCAACAGGATGAGGACGCAGGTAGCCAAGTGCACCCCTAAAACCCTGAATAATCCTCGAGAGTCAATGGGATGGGCCCAAACCAGGCAAAAATGATCGCATTGGAAAGGTCACAGACAACCATGCCAGAATAGCCACAGGAGGGAACAGTGGAAGATGTCATCGTCCGACCAGAGCAGTATGTAGAAGAGAGAACAATGGAGGCTGGAACCTCGATTCAGCCACCACAGCAAAAGGGAAAGCAGGCGATACTAAGGTCACCGCATAGGCAAGCCACCACAATCATTCTCTTGTAGTGCATTCTGGAAGGGGTACAAATAATAGCAAATCTCTTAGGCCACGTGGATAAATTGAGGTACTTAGACCATTACGTGATGGACACGGACAATTTCCTAGAGTTCTCCAAGCAAGTCTACCTACAGACTGTGGGTATAGGACCCTTTAGCGAAACAACTAATCAACCAGTCCAGTGGGCAGCGAGACTAGGCAAAAACGGGATTCTAGGCCTATAGGACTTACCGCACTTTGGGAGGGGCCAATACGCAAACAACTGCATCAAGCAGTTGATGGCAGTCACCCATGGCAGATACTTGTGGCTGGAACATCTCATCTCAATAGACATAGATCTCATCACATACATCACAGGGCTGCCATCATGAGGTGAGGATCTCACGCAGTTCCTCGAGGACAAAACGAAGGAGAAAGCACTAGCCGAGGAAATGAAGAATAAATATGGCACTGAAAGGGGGTCGTGTGAAATCATCATCAAGCATATTAGTGACGCTGTGACCAAAATGACCACAAAAATTATGGCATGCAAATTACTCAAGAAATGTGGCAAGGAGGAAGTCTCGGTTGAGGTTGTCGCAACTGCAGCATAGTGTCTAGAAGCCACCACACTCAGTTGAGCCCCTTATCTATTGAATCCGTTCCTAGACAACTGCAAGGACGTGCAGGATTTGGGGACAGAATTTCACTATTCATGGTTGCCCATTTTGATAGCCTTGATCAGATGGAAGGAGCCGAAGTATTCATTTTTTTCCACTAGACTCAATCCCTGCCATGGAGCGCGATACTTATCACTAGGGTCCTCTTTGGACCCCAAGAACAGAAAGGCAAATGCAACCATATTTGAAGGCTATCTCAGCGTCATACATGATAGCACCGCCAACACTTGGAGGGTGACACTGGAAGCAATCACACAGTATCAAGGCATAGCAAACTTCAAATGCTCTAGACATACAATGTGGATCCACGCATGGAAAGATCCCAACAAGCAATGGCTACAACTGCGCTATTGTATCAAGGAGTAAGACATAGAGATGGCCATTAAGGATTGGGATGACGG
>ML871575.1:0-16370 GCA_009831015.1 Picea engelmannii
GATAAATGTTGTGTCTCTTGTGAATGTGTATTTCTCAGTGATCTTATTCTTATGATGCTCTTATCTATTGAAATGCAAAGAACTATAATAATGGCATAAACATTAACATATTTAACTTCATTATAAAATGCATAACCAAATGTAAATGAGAAGTCACAAAGTCTCAATTCTCACTTCATATATGATACAATTCATTTAAATAATACAACACACACAAAAAAAATCACATACTAAAAACACAAAAGAAAACCATTAGAATGATTTTTTTTTTAATTTATTAGAAAAGCATTAGAATGCTTTTCTTTTTTTAATTTATCAGAAAACCATTAGAATGCTTTGATTTTTTTAACTTATCTTTTTTTAAAACATTTTTCAAGTCCTCTAATAATTATTAAACATGTATTATTCTTCATAAATTTTGTAGGCTGGATATTTAAAATAAAATATGTCAACTACTCTTAACATGTGAGAGGCATGTGAGATAATATATGTACGATCTCCGATATACAAGGCAACGCTCTCAAAATACTATTAATGCATTCTTTTTTCCAAATCTGTAATCTTATTTATAATACTATTAATACATTCTTTTTTTCCAAAAGAAAGAAATCTGTAATCTTATTTATAAGAGAAAAATTACAATATATCAAATGCTTAGAGAATTCAAAAAAAACTTTTACAACATGTGATAATTCTATATAGATCATATTCTTCTTTACCTTGCTCAGTATGTAGTAATCCAAAATAACAAAAGTTTTATTTCAACATTTCAAAATAAGTTTTCTTTCTACAAAAGATACTTTATTAAGTATCATTCTTCTCCTTTTGCATATATTTACAGATTTATACATGAAAATGAAATAAAACCATAAACAAATTTATAACCAAGGAACACCAGCATATTGAGAAACAATTTTTTCATGTTGTTATAAGACCAACCAGGTTCCACAATCCAACCTTGTTCCATCTTTTGAAAGACCATCTACAATCATGTTCTTGTACTTGTATATGTGTGAAAAGGTTGTGTGAGAAAAATGATAGAGGTGACTAAATATTATTGTACAAAGGTTGTAATAGTATTGAGGGATTTTACTTTATCCAAAATACTATTAATACATTCAATTCACAAGCAGAGGTGATTTAAGAGTGAAAGGAAACTTGAAAAGTATTAATTGAACTTGGAGCTAGAAAATATGGAACACTCAATTTATAAAACTGGAGAAATATAACTAACACATTAATTGCTACAATCATTGTTGTTATACTTGTGTAATTAAGATTTTATGTGGATGAGGGTGACCTCTAAAACCTTAGCTACTGAGTCAGAGCTATGGCTTGAAACTTTACAATCCTTAAGGGTGTTCTAGATTCAGTGTTATCCTATTAACTACAGCCCCACTAGCATGTCTAACCAAAACCCTTTTTTTGAAAAGACAAAATAATATGGCCTCACACTAAAAAGCTAGTCATTTTTAATACTGTTATTGGTTTGGATATTGTAGATGGAAGCAAAATTTCCTTACAAATTTATTCCAAATGTGCATCATGAGGTAATGACTCTCCTGATATTGAATATTTTAATTTTTAATATGCTATTTTATGTATTTCATTATGAATGGGTTCGAGTTACTTTGTCGAGAGGGTGCCTCCTGAGTCGATCAACCATAACTGGATTGAAGAGGTGTGGGAGCCATAGGGATGGAATTGCTCCCATACCCACACTTTAACCAATGTTTCTTACCTAACCCATGTCCATGAAATCATGCTTAAAAACCATTGGGTATGTCAGAACACCTTGGTGTGTTTTCCCAATGGACTTAAGATTATGGCATTGAAAAAATTGTGCAACTAGCTTGCCCAATCTAGGTGGATTTCCCAAGCCTTTCAATGGAGTTATGGCCAACCACGTGGTATATTTCATCCCCTCTAAGCATACATCAATTTTCCATGGATTTATGGACAACCATGTGGCATATTGCATCCCCTCTAAGCACACATCAATTTTCCACTGGATCCAATGCCAATTGGTTTGATACAACAATTTTACCAATTCCTATTTTTGTTGTCATATCCCATATCATTGTATTTACAACTCTCCACTTATGACCTAGGCCAACCCATACGTGGCCTTGTTGACCCAAACCTGTCCTACACCCAAAGATCCCTCCAAATTGAATTAAAAGGAAAGCTTTGCATTGAAGTTGTTTGTAAAAATAATGATAATGGCACAACCAAAGCCCTCGCCCCAAAGACCCCAAATCCAGGGTTCAAACCATCATTTATGTTCAATGACATTAAATAACTATTTCGAGATGCCTCAACATATCTCACTATTAACAAATTCTCTTCTGAGGAGGTTGGGATTCCCAAATATCTCTAATGGGGGTGCCCTTTGACTCCTTTTAGGTTTCAGTCGTTGAATCTCTTGGCTATTTACTCGAGTCCAAGGTGAAATACGGTGTAATTCAAAGGATTCTTCTTCATGAACCATATGTTAGGCAATTACTCTATGGAAAATTTCTTAGTTATTCTTTCTTGACAATCTAAGAGGACCTAATTTCCTCAGATCAAACTATGGACTGTTTAAACCGTGGACTATTTACACACCTATGTAGCCTCGAGATTAAGCATTCAGTGAGATAAAACTCACTGACCTATTTTGTCTTGCTTATCCTCCCAAAATTTGTCATGGAGTCATCTGTGATGAGTTTAAAATGTTTGGGCATAGCATTCACCTTCTTGGTGTGTCCTAGGTACCTCTAGGAAGTGATTATGCCATGAGTGGAAAAGAAGATATATAAATGGATCACTAAGCCCTTAGGTCTAAATTCTAAATTTGCAAAAAAATCATAGTAACGATCCATGTATACAATTCATGTTAGGTACCCTCTAAAGAAACATATTCACACTTAGAAAATAAAACTAGGAATCTTCTTTGGGCCAAAGCTGACAAAGGGAAAGGATTCCAAAAAGCTAATTAGGAGCTCTATTTTACCCCAATGAATTTGGTGGTCTGGAAATTATTAGAACTGGGATTCAAGCTCAAGTGTTGTGTGCAAAGTGGTTGGTTGAGTTAAGGAAGGAAAGGAAGCTTGGAAGATCCTTCTAAGGCATCAAATTCAACGAGATTTTCTACTTGGGAAGTAGATATGGAAATATATCTCTATAAACCCTTCTACGCACTCCTTCTATCAAGATCTATGACACTTGTGTTGTTTAAAGCATCTAAATTGCTTGAGAAACCATAAATCCCTTCATTTCTTGGAAGTGTTGATATTTAGGTAGTTGCGGGAGGTATTGACCTCTACGTGTAACCTTTGAAAAGACTAGAATATTTTGGGAAGCAAGAGAAACCCTAAATAGTTGGTTAATAACCCTAGAAGACAAGTCGGCTCAAGAGTATAATTTATATTAAGTTATTAGCCTCCAAGAGAAGAAGTCATCCCAGTTAAGTGTTTTGGAGGACTATAAATAGAGGGCACTTGAGCTCATTTGTACTCACTCACTCTCACAATTGCATAAGGAATAGTTGTGTGCATGACTGGAGGAGAGTTGTAGTTGCGGTAGTAGTGACTTGGTCTTTGGTTATGGTTTGGACTTTTTGCTTGGTACGCTAGCTTTAGAGAGAGGTACACTACCTTGGTTGGCTATTGGTTCTAGTGATTGCTTCTAGAATTATTATGTCTGTCAAGGTTAAGGTGCTCGAGGGTGGCCTTTGTGTCTATAGTTGGGTGACAATATAGTGATATTTTCTATGGTGAAGAGAGCACACATATTACTTTAACAAGTTTTGGGCCCCCCACTATCTTCGAACAGTGTAACCACTAGAGGGTAGATTGGGAGAATTTGCTCAATTGCAGTTGCAGTTGCAGTCAGAGTTTTGTCACAGTGAAAAAACCCTAACCCTCTTGTTGAGGCACCTTAAGTGAAGCACTTGACCTAGTCCCAAGATATCCTGGTGTGTCATAGCCAAGTGCACCTCCTGGTACTCTCAACAATCCAAGGTGTCAAGTTTGAGTTTTTGGTCAAAGTCAAAGGATTAACCTCCAAGAGAAGAAGTCATCCCAGTTAAGTGAGTTGAAGGACTATAAATAGAGGGTGCTTGAGCTCATTTGTACTCACTCACTCTCACAATTGCATAAGGACTAGTGGTGCGCATGATTGGAGAGTTGCAGCTAGTGACTTGGTCTTTGGTTATGGTTTGGACTTTCCGCTTGGTACGCTAGCTTTGGAGAGAGGTATGCTAGCTTGGTTGGCTATTGGTTCTAGTGATTACTTCTAGAATTATTATGTCTGTCAAGGTTAAGGTTCTTGGGGGTGGCCTTTGTGCCTATAGTTGGGTGACAACATAGTGATATTGTCTATGGTGAAACGAACACACCTATTACTTTAACAAGTTATGGGCTTGCACTATCTTCGAACAATGTAACCACTAGAGGGTAGATTAGGAGAATTTGCTCAATTGCAGTTGCAGTTGCAGTCAGAGTTTTGTCGCAGCGACGAAACCCTAACCCTATTGTTGAGGCACCTTAAGTGAAGCACTTGACCTAATTCCAGGATATCCTAGTGTGCCCTAGCCAAGCGCACCTCTTGGTACTCTCAGCAAGCCAAGGTGTCAAGTTTGAGTTTTTGGTCAAAGTCAAAGGTTGACCAAATCAAAGCAGTCATGACTTACTCTATGAAGTCAAAAAACAAGTTAGAAGGGACTTTAAACTTCAGAGCATGGAAGACAAGGATTGACCTCATCCTTGCTAAGAATAAAGTCCTAGATATTATGAAAGGCAATATCATGGAACCACAATTTGAAGCAGGAAAAGAAAATGAACCTCAGAACGTTGCAGTAGTGGGGAAGTTCAAGGATAATGACATTAATGCTATGAGTATCATAGTGGAATCTGTAAAGAATCACTTGATACCCTACATTTCTCATCTTGACTCATCTAAGATGTACGATGCCCTAACAAACCTTTTCTTAGTTAGAAATATTGGACAAATGATGAGTCTGAATAATGAACTATGTGACACAAAGATGACAAGGGATGACACCATAGCTTCATACTTTGTGAGGATTTGTCAGTTTAGAAATCAACTACAATCTATTAAAGAAGCCATCATAGAAAAGGAAGTTGTGAACATATCACTCAGTGGTCTCTCTAGATCATGGGATGCATTTGCTGCAAGCATGAATAAAAAGGAGGAGTTTCCAATGTTAGAAGAACTTTGGACCTGTTGTGCACAAGAAGAGACAAGATTAAACTCCAAGGGAAAATCTTAGAAGGAAGAAGATGCTCAAGCCTTTGCAGCAAAGTTTAAAACACATGGAGGTAAGAAAAGATCTGATTCAACAAAAAAATTCAAGAGAGATATGTCAAAGGTACAATGTTTTGAATGCCATGATTATGGCCACTACAAAAGGAATTTCCATAAACTAACAAGGAAGAGAAAAGAGAGACATTATGCATCAGTTGCCAATGATGAAGAACCCTCAAAGAAGACAAAGCATGATGAAGCAGATTTCTTCAATTATTCGGCTCTCACTCAAACCATTGAAGATGACATGTGGTTGATCGATAGTGGAGCTTCAAGGCATATGACAGGTGATCGTAAGAATTTCTCAAGAATGAAGGAAAAGGTGACACCTCATAAAGTAGAGCTTGGAGACGAGAACTCTTATGCAGTCAAGGGAATTGGACAAGCTACTATAAAAATGGAATCAGGTAACTCTATCCATCTTAGTAATGTTTTATGTCCCTGTTTTGAAAAATAATATAGTATCTATTTCTTGTTTGGAAGAGAAAGGAGATAGAGTAGCTTTTGTGGATGGAAAAGTTCTTGTATGGTCTAATGACTCCAAGATAGAAAATTCTAGATTTATTGGAACCTGTGAAGGAAGGTTATATAAACTCCTAGGTATGAGTACTCAAGCCCTAGTACATGACGAAATCAACACTAATGATTTATAGCATAGAAGGTATGCTAACCTTCATTATCAACCCTTTCCATCCCTAAAATAGATGGTTGAAGGCATACCAGAATTACAGTCAGTACATGAAAGTGTGTGCAAAAGGATGTGCACTTGGGAAGAACATTAAGAAACCTTTCCCAAGTAGTGAGAATATATCCAAAGAGATATTAGACCATGGGATGCATTTGTTGCAAGCATGAATAAAAAGGAGTTTCCAATGTTAGAAGAACTTTGGACCTGTTGTGCACAAGAAGAGACAAGGTTAAAATCCAAGGGAAAATCTCAGAAGGAAGAATATGCTCAAGCCTTTGCAGCAAAGTTTAAAACACATGGAGGTAAGAAAAGATTTGATTCAACAAAAAATTTCAAGAGAGATATGTCAAAGGTAAAATGTTTTGAATGCCATGATTATGGCCACTACAAAAGGAATTTCCATAAACTAGCAGGGAAGAGAAAAGAGAGACATTACGCATCAGCTGCCAATGATGAAGAACCCTCAAAAAAGACAAAGCATGATGAAGAAGATCTCTTCTATTATTCGGCTCTCACTGAAACCATTGAAGATGACATGTGGTTGATCAATAGTGGAGCTTCAAGGCACATGACAGGTGACCGTAATAATTTCTCAAGCATGAAGGAAAAGGTGACACCTCATAAAGTAGAGCTTGGAGATGAGAACTCTTATGCAGTCAAGGGAATTGGACAAGCTACTATCAAAATGGAATCATGTAACTCTATCCATATTAGTAATGTTTTATTTCCTTGGTTTGAAAAAGAATCTAGTATCTATTTCTTGTTTGGAAGAGAAAGGAGATAGAGTAGATTTTTTGGATGGAAAAGTTCTTGTATGGTCTAATGACTCCAAGATAGAAAATGCTAGAGTTATTGGAACCTGTGAAGGAAGGTTATATAAACTCCTAGGTCTGAATATTTAATCCCTAGTACATGACGAAATCAGCCCTAATGAGTTATAGCATAGAAGGTATGCTCACCTTCATTATCAATCCTTTCCATCCCTAAAATAGATGGTTGAAGGCATACCAAAATTACAATCAGTACATGAAGGTGTGTGCAAAGAATGTGCACTTGGGAAGAACATTAAGAAACCTTTCCCAAGCAGTGAGAATAGATCCAAAGAGATATTAGACCTAATACATTCAAATGTATGTGGACCTATGCTAGTGAAGTCTCTAGGAGGATCTCTTTACTATGTAACATTCATAGATGGCTTCTCAAGAAAGACATGGTTGTATTTGTTAAATACTAAGAATGAAGTATTTAGCAAATTCCAAGAATTCAAGGTTGAAGTAGAGAACCTAACAGATAAGAAGATCAAGACAATAAGATCTGATAATGGAGGAGAATACACCTCCAAGGATCTCGTTGCCTTTTGTAAATAAGTTGGTATTAGGAAGGAGCTCATTGTCCCTCACAATCCTCAACAAAATGGTGTGGCTGAAAGAAAGAACATAACCATTGAAGAATCAACCAAGGCAATGATGAATGATCATAACTTATCTATGTTCCTATGGGGAGAAGAAGCTATGACAATTGTTTATGTTCAAAATAGAAGTCCACATAGAATATTGAAGAACATGACTCCTGAAGAAGCCTTCTCAGGAAAGAAACCAAGTGTTGAACACTTGAGAGAATATTTGGATGTCCTGTATACATTCATGTTCCAAAGGATAAGAGAAAAGTTGGAACCCTCGGGAAAGAGAGGAATATTCGTTGGTTATAGTGAATCATCAAAAGCGTATAGAATCTATGTTCCAAGTCAACAAAAAATTGAAATAAGTAGAGATGCAACTTTTGATGAAAGGATTGCATTTAGGAAGTCTATAGAAGAATCTATAGAATCCAACGAAGAAGAGGAACATGAAGATACCAAAGAAGAAAGTAAATGTTCTCCAGACCAATCTAATGTAGAACAAGAACCACCACATGAATCTGTGGAACCAACTATTATACCTAAGAAAAAGACCATCATGGCTTGAAACTACTTTGCAAGAAGAAGAAAAGCATAAGGCTCCTACTGGTACTTTCAGAAAAAGAAATAAACCCAAAAGGTTCACTAGTTATGCAGAACTCATGACAAGTTTGGTTAATGCAGAACCTTCCACCTTTGAGGAAGCAATTAAGAAGAAAGAATGGAAGGAGGCCATGATGGACGAAAACCAATCCATCATGATGAAGTATGTATGTGAAGTTGTGTTGAGACCTAAAGAGAAGTTTGTAGTCACTTCAAAGTGGGTTTATAAGATAAGGCATGTTGTAGATGGAAGTATTGATAAGTACAAGGCAATATTTGTGGCTAGAGGGTTCTCCCAACAGGAGGGAGAAGATTATGATGAGACTTTTTCTCTGGTTGCCGGATATACATCTATCAGAGCCATAATATCTCTAGCATCTTCCATGGGTTGGAGTTTACATTAGATAGATGTAAAGACTGATTTTCTCAATGGAGTGATTGAGGAAGAAGTATATATAGAGAAACCTCAAGGTTTTGAGGTACACCCAAAAAACCATGTATGTAGATTGAAGAAGTCCTTGTATGGACTCAAGAAAGCTCCAAGATCTTGGTATAACCTCTCATTATTCAATGTACGAAGGAGCTAGCCACTAAATTTGATATGAAGGATATTGGTCTCATGCAGTACTTCTTGGGATTAGAAGTATGGCAGAAGCATGGTGAATTCTTCCTAGGACAAGGGATGTATGTTGTAAAGATCCTTCAAAAGTTTGGGATGATGGATTGCAAATTCATGGCAAATCCCATGGTAACAAATTTGAGGAAGTTGAGAGACTCTGATTCTGATCCAGTAGACTCGTCCCTATACCGGCAATTGATTGGCTCCTTGATGTATTTGGTAAATACTAGGCCAAACATATGCTTTGTTGTGAACATGTTGAAACAGTTCCAAGTGGAACCTAGACAAGAAAATTGGGTGGATGCAAAGCATATCTTGAGATATCTTCGTGGGATGATAATGTATGGTTTGAGATTTGCCTCAAACAGTGAAGTAAATTTGCATGGATTTACCGATTCAAATTGGGCAGAGAGTGCAGAAGATAGAAAGAGTACTTCTGGACAATGTTTCAGTTTGGGTTTTGCTATGATTTCATGGGCTAGCAAAAAACAGAAGTATGTTGCACTCAGCACTGCGGAAGCAGAGTATATTGCATCTTGTGATGCTTGTACATAAGTAGTGTGGCTCCGTAAGCTAGCTTATGGACTGTTTGATTGGGTGTTGGATTCAACCGTGATATATTGTGATAACCAGAGCTGTGTGAAGCTCTTAGAGAACCCAGTATTCCATGACAGGTCGAAGCACATTGACATCAAGTATTATTTTCTCCGTGATAAATTCTAGAGGGGAGAAGTGGTTCTCCAGTGTATCTCCACTGATGAGCAGATTGCAAATATTTTGACGAAGCCTTTGTCCAAAATAAAGTTTGCATACTTGAGGGAAAATTTGGGGCTTGTGGAGATTGATCCCTTGGTTGAAAGGGAGGAGATGACTTCCTCAGTTGGGATGGAGCATTGATATGTGGCATCATGGACTGTCAGTGAGTTGCAGATCTGTATCATGCTAGTACAGCTTAGAGATGATCACACAACTTAGAGATGATGCTTTCATCATGCTAGTACAACTTAGATATGATACAGATGGTTGGAGTTGTTGACACAGTGGCATGAGGAGCATCTTGCTAGTACAACTTAGAGGTGGACATATAGCTTAGAGATGATGCTTGCATCATGCTAGTTATGTTCATGTTAGTACAACTTATAAATGATGTTGGTGAGCCGCATCATGCTAGATATGATCATGCAAGTATAGCTTAGAGGTGGCATATAGCTTAGATATGATGCATTGGCATCATGCTAGATATATCATGCTAGTACGACTTAGAGACGATCATACAGCGTAGAGATGATGCAGGTGGGCTCGTGTCATGCTAGATATGATCATGCGAGTACAACTTAGATGTGGCATACCTCTTAGATATGATGCATTGGCATCATGCTAGATATGTCATGCTAGTACGACTTAGAGATGATTATACAGCTTAGAGGTGACACATTGAGGCATTGATCTACATCATGCAAGTACAACTTATAGGTGGCATACAGCTTAGATATGATGCATTGGCATCATGCTAGTACAACTTAGAGATGATGTAGATGATACTCTGGATCATGCCAATATAGCTTAGATATGATGCATGCACATCATGCTATTACGTCTTAGAGGTGATGTCATTGATGACATTGTTGATGCAGGGGTGATATCAAATGATATGATTTGATTGTTGTGGAGATTGTATGTCTCTGGATAGTAGTTTATGTTATTGTGGTGGATGTGATCCACTGGTGTTGATTGTATGTCATTGGTTAGTAGTTGTGTGCTACTAGGAGTGGTTTTGCACCACTGGATAGTAGTTGTATACTAATATGGATAGACACGGTTGTTCTCTATTGGATGACATTGTTCTGATTGCCATGGAGACTATCTAGATGGATAGTGATGATGGTGCTCATGATTTTATAATGAGATAGCATGTGTGGTTATGATGATTCTATTGGTTGAATGGTTTGTTTGTGCTCAATAACATTTCCTTTAATACCTCCCTAGCTAGGAGGGAGTGTTGATATTACGGTAACTGTGGGAGGTATTGACCTCTACATGTAACCTTTGATGAGACTAGAATATTCTGGGAAGCAAGAGAAACCCTAAATAGTTGGTTAATAACCCTAGAAGACAAGTCGACTCAAGAGAATAATATATATCAAGTTATTAGCCTTTAAGAGAAGAAGTCGGCCCAATTAAGTAACTTGGAGGACTATAAATAGAGATCGCTTGAGCTCATTTGTACTCACTCACTCTCACAACTACATAAGGAATGGTGGTGCGCATGACTGGAGGAGAGATGCAGCTACTGCAGTAGTGACTAGGTCTTTGGTTATGGTTTGGAATTTTTGCTTGGTATGTTAGCTTTGGAGAGAGATATGCTACCTTGGTTGGCTATTGGTTCTAGTGATTTCTTATGGAATTATTCTGCCTATCAAGGTTTAAGGTGCTTGAGGGTGGCCTTTGTACCTATGGTTAGGTGACAATATAGTGATATTGTCTATGGTGAAACAAGCACACCTATTATTTGAACAAGAAGGAGGCGTCTCCCCAATTCGAACAATCATTCACAAACCAATATCTTTGACGATCACCTACAATTCATTTTCAGGGAAATCCATTGTTCAAGTTCTCTTAATTTTGAGCCCTATAGCTCTCAAGGACAGTATTCAACATGTTAAATATCTTTAGGACAATCACTCTAAATCTTGGCTCCCTCGTGCTAAGCTTAAGAGGAAATATACACTAATCATTCCTCTTGAACCACATCCAATGGCTCATTTCAAAGGGTTTAGTATTAAAGCTTGGCCTCCAAGTGCCTTGAATGTAGTGGCAAGACTGGCATTGAGGAAAGACCGTGAATTTTACCAACTATAAGCAATCCATGGGATATAGACAATTAAGCCCCAAGTCTTTCCTTCAATGTCGACTAAATGAGCTCAGAGGTTGAAGTCCAAACATAAACTCTGGTTATATAGCCCAAAAAGTCGATATTTTGTGTCCATTTGTGGGAAAAATCCCTTTAGATAAGAGACCAACACGTTGTCTACAATGTGGGAGATATGAAACCCTTAAAATCCTCTTTTGTTTCTACCCTCTTGCCCAGTTTGCATGGACTTGCATTGAGTCCCCCTATGAACTATATATCCCAGCATCCATCTCATGGTGGGATGCTTGGTAATTGCTTGCCCTAGGCCATTAAATTTCAATCTGCATGGATGACTATCAAATTGAGATCCTCTTTTATCTTTAAAAGAAGACAAATGATGTGTTGTTTAATGTAAATGTCTCATCACACAACTTTTCTTGGTATGATGGCACAATGATAACCATTATCTTGTTAATGTAAATCATAGTGCAAACACATAAAGTGTAGCTCGAGATGGAGAATTTACAATAATTATTGAAGTACTGGCACAAAGCCCCATGCACTATGAGTAGAGTGCCACCTATCCCACTTGGCCCAGCTAACCCATTTTTCCCTCATGTCCTAAATCAACCACTTGACCTACCAAGGAAACCTAGTTCTACAAGGTGCCATCAAAGTTCCTATCATAGTAGACCCCACCACTAGGCAAGGGAGACAAGTTCATGAGAGACATGAGAGAAACAAACACTGGCCCCTTAGCCCATCACACAATAACAATAGATTTGATGGATCAAACGATCCTAGGATCAAGATATGAAAATTGATCAATTCTCAACATCGGTTCTCACAATATCATAAAGGGGCCAAGCCCTTTGAGCCCTTTTTCGATGTGTGGGACCTAGTCCAACCCACTGAGGTTTACCCCATTGTCTCAAGATTGGGCCCTACCATAAATGACCCCAACCAACCTTCTCATGTGGTTGGTGTGGTTAGTAATTAGTGTGTATTCACTCAAATTGTTTCCCTATGTCTCATGCTATGTTATGTTCATGCACAATACAATGTAGATTTTATGACTAGGTGTTTTTCTTGACACTGATGCACATTTTGTTGTACTTTTGGGCTTGCTCGTGGAGGTTGAGATTGTATCCCTTCTTTTTATATTATATATATATATATATATATATATATATATATATATATATATATATATATATATAAAGAATTATTGGGGACATTGGCATATTCAAGGTATTTTCCTTCCTCATTTTACATTTTAGTTACATTGTACTATGTGAAGTGGTAATGGACTCCATTATTTTTGTACAAAGATTGTGGCATATGGATTGTAGAGAATCCAAATGTTCATGGAAATTTATCCAGAAATTTAGTTTTAAAGTTCCTTTTACCAACACTGAATGGACCACTAATTACCAGGGGTTGAGTTTTCAATCACTAATTTACTTCATTCCACAACTTTAGTCCTTGGGAGATTTCATTATTATTTTACCAAAAAGAGTGCCCTCATGCCATGCAAGAAGATAAAGTTGTATTGTCAAGTTTGAAAATCATAACCAGGTAGGGCTTAGTGGATCCTTTGGGCACCTTGATTTAAGTCATGAAACATGTGACTTTTAATATATGGTTGCAAATAATGGAAAAACCTTTTTTTGTACAATTGTCTTTGGCATAACATCATCTTAAGAGTGTGCAAAAACCTACAATTTGTTTGTTGGCAATTTTATCCCTAAAGAAAGATATTCTACTCGTAACTCCTATAAAGAACATACACATGTTGTAGCATAAGCCTAATCAACACATTCACTCTATTCTACCTAGATATAAAAATACTTAACAATAATTATATTCAATCTATTCTTACCTCACAAAACCAAGATTGATCAATTGGGATTGAATGCTAGAAAATTAGGATTTGGTGCATCTCCCCCTCACTACACCATCCCATCAAATCGTAATCAATAACAACTCGTCGCACTCAAAGAGAGATCTTGATATATAAATAAGAGTCTATTTTAGAAAAAAATTCAATGATGCAAACTTCAATGTATATGTTTTATAAACAAGAATATTGTTCCCCTAACATGATGAAGAAAGTTAACAACAAAGATGAAAATTGATCTTAATAGTTATTGTACTTTTCCCAACTATTGCATTTGCATTAGAAACTGTAGGTTATTAGCCTTTCCCCTCTATAAAATGTATTTTCAAATCATTATCAATAAATCTCTATATCTCACCCTAAACAAGCATAACAATATGTATCAAAATCATAAACTACAGTCTAATCAAAGAGCTAATAACAAAGAACTAAAGTGATAAATGTCACAATATTTAAACTCCATCCATTTTCAAATTTTCAACTTTCAACATTACCAAATGTAAATTTCTTTAAAAAACATTGCATGTCTCAAATATTATTAGGAATATATAGCATCTTATGTTTGAAATATTATTAGGAATATATCGCATCTCAATGATTCAAACAAAACAAAATTTGGTTTTCAAAAATATTAAATGTTTTAGTTGGTTGGTGATCAAAAATAAAAGATGGCTTGAAGGATTGTGTTCTTTTGGGTTTTTTGTAAAGTTACTACCCAGTGTTTTCCCATTGAATTAGCCTATATGGCCTATTAGGGTGTGATCTTTCACTCATAAAGCTAATGGGGGAACTATGGAATCCCCACCACACAAATAAGCCATTATTATGCTTGGAGCTACCACGAGTACGGAGAGTGGTAATGGCACCCAAAACACCCCTAAATATTGTTCTTAAGGTGTATCATGTGTTGAAATATTGTAACTACAAAGAGTATTCTATTTATTATTGAGGTATTATTCATTAGATCAATCCCCTTTTGTGGATTGATCATGTTGGGCATTGTAATTGACCAAATCCCCTTTCACGGATTGGTCAAACCCTAAATATATTATGCAAATTGAGAATTCATCCCCCAGGCAATTTAAAGTGGTTTTAACCACTCAGAAGACAAGTCGGCCCTACCCAACAAAGAGACACATTTTCATCACCTGCCAGTTTGCATAAATAAAGGAAACCAACGCCTCATTTGTTCACTCACTCATTCAATCATCCAGAGCACAAGTTTGGTAGCCGCAATTGGAGAAGAAAAAAGAGAGAGAGGTTCATTTCTCAGTAGAGGATATTCTCTAGTGTTTGTTTTATTGTCTTGGAATTGTATTGGCTATCTATATTAAGGAAGTTTTTGTTGGGTTTTCTTCCCCATGAGGGTTTCCCAAGATAAATGTTGTGTATCTTGTGATTGTGTTTCTCTCAGTGACCCTATATATGCTATGGTTATCTAGTAAATTGAAAAGAAACCTAATAATAGCTTAAACCTTAACATGGTATCAAAGCTAAGCTGAAGAGAGCATCTTTCACTAGATAAAGAAAAATGTCATTTTTGTCGTACAAGAAAATTAGGGATTTTTATTGAAGAGGAATTTCAACCCAAAAATCATCTAGAAAAGTGTGCCCTAGCCTAGGTAACTCACTGGCACCTTCAGCGCACCTTTTTAGTGGATAGAACTCCCGAAAAGTGAAACCCTAGTTTTCACCGGTACCAGAAAACTATAAGTACCAGTCCAGAATTATGATGGTCAAGTTTGAAGGGGGGGAATTTGGATTTTATGAAATCTAACTACACCAGGATACTCGCCTCAGCCAATTGCACCTCCTGGTAAGTTCAAAATTAAATTCTAAGCATTTTCAATTTGTGGTCATTTTCCTAGCTTCAGGTAAAGATGTATGCAAGCACTAAGCTTGTTGGCAATATAGAAGGTGTGGAAAACTTTCATGTCTAGAAGTATAGGATTTCACTCATTCTTGAAGAGAATGACTTAGCAAGATTCATTAAAGAAGATGTACCAGAACCTGTCGATGTTACAACTAAAGAAAAACACCAAAAGGACACAGTTAGGGCTAAAAGAATCATTGTAGATTCTATTAAAGATCACTTGATTCCTCAAGTGGCTTCAAAGAAGACTACAAAATAAACGTTTGATGTCGTAACCAAATTATATGAAGGAAATAACATCAATCGAAAGATGAATCTAAGAACTCAACTCAAAAGTATAAGGATGCAGAAAGGAGAAACAATTCAGGAATATTTCTCCACAATATCACAATTCAAAGAACAACTAGAAGAAATTGAAGATACTATAGATAAAAATGAACTTATAATGACAACCCTTAATGGTCTCACGAGACCTTGGGCTGCATTCATCCAAACTATTTGTGCCAGAAAGGAGAAACTACACTTTGATAGTCTTTGGGAAGAATATGTTCAAGAAGAAGCAAGAGTAGCTAACCGAGAAGCATTGCTATCAAGAGATGAAGATCAATCCCTAGCTACTCATACTAAAGGAGGAAGAAAGAGGTCTTACTTCCAGAAAGAAACTCATAAGGAGTCTCACCCCCAGAAATAAACTCATAAGGAGTATCACCCCCAAAACAAATTCATACATAAAGAATCTCACCCTCCAAGGAGATTCCAAAAGTTTCATAAAGGTCAAAGAAGAGAAAAAGATTTCTCATCCTACCAATGTTACCATTGTGACAAGATGGGACATATTGCTAAGAATTGTCCAGCTAGACGAGAAGAATACAAGAAGAGAAACAAAAGGCACCATGCCCATAAAATTGAAGATGATGAGACACCCACAAAGATGATAAAAGAACAGATAGAAGACTAGCTCACATCAACTACAAAGCATTACCATATGTAATGCAAGGCAATCACAGGTCTACCAGAATTCAAGGTTGACCATGAAGGAGTGTGCAATGGATGTGCACAATGAAAGAACATCAAGAACCCCTTCCTGAAGAGAGACAGTAAAGCATAAGGATTCATAGAGCTCATTCACT
>ML871575.1:16470-36294 GCA_009831015.1 Picea engelmannii
TGTTTTCCCATTGAATTAGCCTATATGGCCTATTAGGGTGTGATCTTTCACTCATAAAGCTAATGGGGGAACTATGGAATCCCCACCACACAAATAAGCCATTATTATGCTTGGAGCTACCACGAGTACGGAGAGTGGTAATGGCACCCAAAACACCCCTAAATATTGTTCTTAAGGTGTATCATGTGTTGAAATATTGTAACTACAAAGAGTATTCTATTTATTATTGAGGTATTATTCATTAGATCAATCCCCTTTTGTGGATTGATCATGTTGGGCATTGTAATTGACCAAATCCCCTTTCACGGATTGGTCAAACCCTAAATATATTATGCAAATTGAGAATTCATCCCCCAGGCAATTTAAAGTGGTTTTAACCACTCAGAAGACAAGTCGGCCCTACCCAACAAAGAGACACATTTTCATCACCTGCCAGTTTGCATAAATAAAGGAAACCAACGCCTCATTTGTTCACTCACTCATTCAATCATCCAGAGCACAAGTTTGGTAGCCGCAATTGGAGAAGAAAAAAGAGAGAGAGGTTCATTTCTCAGTAGAGGATATTCTCTAGTGTTTGTTTTATTGTCTTGGAATTGTATTGGCTATCTATATTAAGGAAGTTTTTGTTGGGTTTTCTTCCCCATGAGGGTTTCCCAAGATAAATGTTGTGTATCTTGTGATTGTGTTTCTCTCAGTGACCCTATATATGCTATGGTTATCTAGTAAATTGAAAAGAAACCTAATAATAGCTTAAACCTTAACATGGTATCAAAGCTAAGCTGAAGAGAGCATCTTTCACTAGATAAAGAAAAATGTCATTTTTGTCGTACAAGAAAATTAGGGATTTTTATTGAAGAGGAATTTCAACCCAAAAATCATCTAGAAAAGTGTGCCCTAGCCTAGGTAACTCACTGGCACCTTCAGCGCACCTTTTTAGTGGATAGAACTCCCGAAAAGTGAAACCCTAGTTTTCACCGGTACCAGAAAACTATAAGTACCAGTCCAGAATTATGATGGTCAAGTTTGAAGGGGGGGAATTTGGATTTTATGAAATCTAACTACACCAGGATACTCGCCTCAGCCAATTGCACCTCCTGGTAAGTTCAAAATTAAATTCTAAGCATTTTCAATTTGTGGTCATTTTCCTAGCTTCAGGTAAAGATGTATGCAAGCACTAAGCTTGTTGGCAATATAGAAGGTGTGGAAAACTTTCATGTCTAGAAGTATAGGATTTCACTCATTCTTGAAGAGAATGACTTAGCAAGATTCATTAAAGAAGATGTACCAGAACCTGTCGATGTTACAACTAAAGAAAAACACCAAAAGGACACAGTTAGGGCTAAAAGAATCATTGTAGATTCTATTAAAGATCACTTGATTCCTCAAGTGGCTTCAAAGAAGACTACAAAATAAACGTTTGATGTCGTAACCAAATTATATGAAGGAAATAACATCAATCGAAAGATGAATCTAAGAACTCAACTCAAAAGTATAAGGATGCAGAAAGGAGAAACAATTCAGGAATATTTCTCCACAATATCACAATTCAAAGAACAACTAGAAGAAATTGAAGATACTATAGATAAAAATGAACTTATAATGACAACCCTTAATGGTCTCACGAGACCTTGGGCTGCATTCATCCAAACTATTTGTGCCAGAAAGGAGAAACTACACTTTGATAGTCTTTGGGAAGAATATGTTCAAGAAGAAGCAAGAGTAGCTAACCGAGAAGCATTGCTATCAAGAGATGAAGATCAATCCCTAGCTACTCATACTAAAGGAGGAAGAAAGAGGTCTTACTTCCAGAAAGAAACTCATAAGGAGTCTCACCCCCAGAAATAAACTCATAAGGAGTATCACCCCCAAAACAAATTCATACATAAAGAATCTCACCCTCCAAGGAGATTCCAAAAGTTTCATAAAGGTCAAAGAAGAGAAAAAGATTTCTCATCCTACCAATGTTACCATTGTGACAAGATGGGACATATTGCTAAGAATTGTCCAGCTAGACGAGAAGAATACAAGAAGAGAAACAAAAGGCACCATGCCCATAAAATTGAAGATGATGAGACACCCACAAAGATGATAAAAGAACAGATAGAAGACTAGCTCACATCAACTACAAAGCATTACCATATGTAATGCAAGGCAATCACAGGTCTACCAGAATTCAAGGTTGACCATGAAGGAGTGTGCAATGGATGTGCACAATGAAAGAACATCAAGAACCCCTTCCTGAAGAGAGACAGTAAAGCATAAGGATTCATAGAGCTCATTCACTCAGATGTATGTGGCCCAATGCCATCAACCTCCATCAGTGGGTATGTATACTATGTACCTTTTATTGATGACTATTCTCGCAAAACCTGGGTTTACTTTTTGAAATCAAAATATGACGTGTTCAGTAAATTCAAGGAATTCAAAGTCTTGATAGAGAATCTTTCTGAAAGAAAGATCAAGATACTTAGGTCAGATAATGGAGGAGAATACACCTCAAAAGAGTTTGCAAACTTTTACAAATATGTCGGGATCAAGAGGGAGCTCACCACTCCCTACAATCCTCAACAAAATGGTGTAGCAAAAAGAAAGAACAGTACTATAATGGAAGTAGTGAAGACTATGATCCATGATCAAGATCTTCCAATTCACTTATGGGCAGAAGCAACAAAAACAATAGTATATGTACAAAACAGATTGTCCCATAGTACACTTGGGTTAAAAACCCCTGAAGAGATGTTCTCCGGAAAGAAGCCAGAAGTAAGTCATCTTAAAATATTTGGTTGCCCAGTATTTGTACTCATTCCAAAAGAGAAGAGAACCAAGTTGGGCCCTTCATGAAAGAAGGGAATATTTGTTTGATATTGTGAGGTCTCCAAGGCCTTTAGAGTTTATATACCAGGTTACCATCATATTGAGATCAACATGGATGTAACCTTTGATGAAGATGCAACACTCAAGAAATCAAGAAGATGTCAGCTTGAAGAAGTATATGAAGAACATGTGGCTCCTAGAGTTGCAGAACCAGTGAGGGAAGTCATAACTTCCCCTGATGAGGAGATTCTAGAAGATCGTGACATAATAGAATCTCAAGAACCTCCCCAAATGACGATCTCCCATAAGAGAAATCCATCCTGGGTAAGGTAACTTATTCAAGATGGAGAGAAGTATGGTGCCTCCAAAGGAACCATGAGACAAGTGAATAAACACAAGCCATTCTCCAGTTATATAGCTTTGATGCGTGATCTCTTAGAGAAGGAGCCTACTTTCTTTGAAGAAGCTATTCAGAAGAAAGAATGGGCAGATGCCATGACAGAAGAATACCAATCCATTATAAAGAATGATGTATGGGAAATAGTTCCCAGACCAAAGAGAAAGGATGTGTGTGGTATCTTCCAAATGGATTTTCAAAATAAAACATGTTGTTGATGGAAGTATTGAGAAATATAAAGCAAGGTTTGTTGCTCATGGATTTTCTCAAAAGGAAGGCATTGATTATGAAGAGATGTTTACTCTTGTAGCCATATACACTTCAATCAAAACCATCATATCTTTTGCAGCTAAGATGAAGTGGAAGTTACACCAGATGGACGTGAAAACAACTTTCTTGAATGGTGTCATTGAAGAAGAAGTGTATATAGAACAACCTCAAGGGTTTGAAGTTGAAGACAGGAAGACTCATGTATGCAAGTTGAAGAAGTCTCTGTACGGATTGAAGCAAGCTCCTAGAGCTTGGTATGGAAGGATTGACATTTTCCTGACAAGCTTGGGCTTTACCAAGAGTAAAGTTGATTCTAACATTTACTTCAAGGTTATGAATGATGAGCCTGTTATATTTTTGTTGTATGTGGAGGATTTATTCTTAATTGGAGAAGAAAATCTCATCACTAATTGTAATAAGAAGCTCTCTATAGAATTTGAGATGAAAGACCTTGGCCTAATGCACTATTTCTTAGGTCTTGAGGTCTGGCAGAGCCCAGAGAAGATCTTCCTTAACCAAGGGAAGTATGCAATTGAAATACTGAAGAGATTTGATATGTTGGAGTGCAAGTCCATGGATACACCCATGGAAACAAAGTTGAATCTCGTGGTTGACACTTTGTCAGAATTGATTGATGCTATGTTGTACAAATAGATCATTGGATTGTTGATGTATTTGAAGAACACTAGGCCATATATATCTTTTGTTGTGAACACCTTGAGTCAATTTCAGGTAGAGCCCAAACTCACCTAATTGCTGCAAAACATGTGGTGAGGCGCCTTAAGGGTACATTAGATTGTGGTCTCAGTTATAATGGAGATCATGACTTCAGACTGAGTGGTTATACCGAGTCAGATTGGGTTGGAAGTGTCTCTGATGGAAAGAGCACTTCAGGATGTTGTTTCAGTCTGGGGTCAGCCATGATCTCATGGTAGAGTAGGAAGCAATCCAACATTTCTCTCAGCACAACAGAAGCAGAATACATTGTTGCATGTTCCGCCAGTTGTGAAGCCATATGGCTTCGGAAGTTGTTGACAGGTCTATTCGATCTGGAGATGGAAGAAACCATGATTCTATGTGATAACCAAAGTTGTATAAAGATGACAAAGAACCATGTGTTCCACGACAAGTCAAAACACATAGAGATCTGATATCATTACATTTGTGATATGGTGCAAAGAGGATCCATAAAGCTCGAGTATGTTAGCATGGATGAACAAGTTGTTGATGTGTTGACCAAGCGTCTATCTCATGTAACGTTTGAGCACTTTTGAGATAATCTTGGTGTAGTTTGAAAGGACCTCCCTCGAAAGGGGGAGTAGTTTTTTGATTCCATCCTAGTGCCAAATATTTCCAACTTCTTGCTGAAGATTTCCAGCTTCGTGCTGACGCTATTGTGATGCCAGCCTCGTGTTGAAGATTTCCATCTTTGTGCTGATGTTGTTGTGATGTCAGCCTAGTGCTGAAGATTTCCATCTTTGTGTTGATGTTGTTGTGATGCCAGCCTCGTGCTAATGTTGATGAGATGTCAGCTTCGTGTTGAAGATTTCCAGCCTAGTGTTGATGTTGATGATGCTCCAACCTTCGTGTTGTGATGTTGTTGTTGATGATGATGCTCTAGCCTTTGTGTTGTGATGTTGTTGTTGTTGATGATGCTCTAGCCTTCATGATGTGATGTTGTTGTTGTTGATGATGCTCTAGCCTTTGTGTTGTGATATTGTTTTTGTTGATGTTGTATCAGCCTTGTACTGTTATTAATGATGATGTATTAGTGTTATACTAATCCATGTTGATGCAGATTATGATGATGCCATTCCAACTCCCTATTGTGAATGATAATATTAATGATGGGAAAAAATTCCGATGATTTATAGATATGCCAGTCAGTGTTCCATATGTTGTTGATGTTGTTTCCCTCTCTCTCTCTTGATGTTGTTGTATAATACCCTTCTTTTTAAGGGGGAGTGTTGAAATATTGTAACTACAAAGAGTATTCTATTTATTATTCATTAGATCAATCCCCTTTTGTGGATTGATCATGTCAAGAATTATAATTGACCAAATCCCCTTTTGCAGATTGGTCAAACGCTAAATATATTATGCAAATTGAGAAGTCGTCCCCCAGGCAATTTAAAGTGGTTTTAACCACTCAGAAGACAAGTTGGCCCTGCCCAGCGAAGAGACACCTTTTCATCACCTGCTAGGTTGTATAGAGTGGAATTGTCAAACTCTTTCGTATGTTTTTTCAATCTCGAGGACAATCAAGCTTTGATGGAGGAAGTTGTAAGAGAATAATTACTTGTGATTCTTCATAGCTTCCAAAAGGACAAAATCAAAAGGCCAAATGGCCTTCTTGTGGATTTTTGTATTGGGTGTTTTGATTTTATAGGAGAATATTTAAGAAGGGTTGTTGAGGCCAGAAGAACAACAAGGAAAATGCTTGGTGCATTCACCACAACTTTTCTTGTGCTAATCCCAAAGGATGATAACCCGATATCCTTTGAAAAATTCAAGACAATTTATTTATGCAATTATATCTACAAAATAAACTCCAAGATAATAGCCAAAATAGTAAAAAGGTTTCTTTCAACATAAATCTTTGAAGAGTAGTTTGGTTTTTCAGAAGGAAGAAAAATTCATGAAGGCCATAGGGATTGGTCAAAAAGGACTACATTCCATCAAATTCAAGATTCAAAGGTTGATAGTGAACAAAGTGGACCTTTCCAAAGCATATCAAAGGGTAAGTTGGTTATATCCCAAACTAATTCTCATTCATCTAGGTTTTAGTCATTAGTTTGTAATATGGGTAATGAATTGCATTACAATTGCATCATTCATCGTTTTGATAAAAAGGGCAGCTTCTCCCTTCTTCAATACGGGAAGAATCCTAAGACAAGGGTGCCCATTATCCCCTCTTTTCCTTTTAATTATTGAAGGTCTAAGCAGGTTGTTAAAAAAGGCTTGTGAAAATGGTAGTTTTAAAGGGGTTTATATTGGTACATCTTGCAATATCACACATTTATTGTTTGTTGATGACATATTAATATTATGTGAGGTTTCCAAACGGACTATAGAGAAGTTTAAATATATTATGGATTTATTATGTAAGGAAACAATAATGAAAGTTAACCTAGAAATATTAGCAATCTCCCTGTGGGGCATTCTTAAGATGGAAAGAAATTTCATATCACAAATGTTTCCTTTCAAACTTGTAGATCTTGACTAGGGCCTGAAGTACTTGGGTTTCCATTTCAAGCCAAATATGTATAAAAAATGTGATTGGCAATCGTTGAATACCAAAGTGGAAAATAAGATAAATACATGGTGTAATAGGTGGATTTTCCATGGAGGATGCATGAAACTGGTCAAAGCGATCTTAGAAGCAATCCTTGTTTTTTGGATGTCACTTGCATGGATTCCAAGAAAATATTTGGAAGTCATTCGGAGATTATGTTATAAATTCATATGATCTGGAGATCAAGGAAAGAAAGGGTTCACTCTAGCCTCGTGGAAGAAGTTAGCACTACCAAAAGAAAATGGAGGTTGGGGTTTAAAGAATCCATTCCTCTTTTCCAAAGCTCTTGGAGAAAAAAATGTTTGGAGGTTAATTCAAGGAAAAGGGATGTGGGTGTAGGGAATCAAATCCAAATATATAGCTCCGAACACAATGGAGGAATCGGTTAGGAACCCTATAAAATGAGTTCAAAATGCTTCAATAATGTGGAAAGCGATCAACTCTACTTTTCATTTGGTTGGTAATTGGTTGATATGGAAAGTTGGTAAAGGAGACAGAGTTCAAATTGGTCTTAACCCATGGGTGCATAACAAAGGAAGACATGGGTTATCCCCACAGTGTATTATCAATCTAAGAGGAAAAGGCTATTATATGTTTAGACGAGTTGTAAAGTGGAACAAATCAATTATTTGGCTTCAAGAATGGTTGACTTTGAGGGAATTAGGACTTGGGGAAGAGAATGCAATTAAACGACAAAGATTCATAAACTATTTAAAAGATAGCAATGTTAGAATCAAAGAGGAGGATGATTGGTTGGGTTGGTCTCTAAATCCATCAAGGGTATATATACCAAAAATAGGATATAAAGCATGTTGAGGAGGGAAGAGAGGATTTACATGTTTGGTGTTAGAAAGTCGTTTGGAAGTGAAAGAGTCCAACAAAATCCAAAATTTGTATGAGAATGATCTTAAACAACAAAATGAACATTTGTTGGACCTAGTTGGTGCACTTATGTTAGAATGAATAAGAAACAAATGCACATGTCATCAATACCTACCCCTTTACAAAGGAAGTCTGGAAAGAAGTGGAAAGGATGATAGGGCATCAAAATGTATGGGTAGAATATGACATTGAAGAGGCTTTCAAGTTATGGTGTACCAATAAGGATACATTGCTTGGGGGAGTTTAGTTGGCTAGGAATTTGAAACCGTTCAAAGGAAAATGAACACTCTCTAAAATGTGTCGTTCATGCACTAAACTTTCTAAATGCATACCCTCAAACATAAGAGATACCAACTACACACATTCCCAATGTAGAGATAATTAATAAAGATACTCCATGGGAATATTTTGATGGCACTTCAAAAGGGACCCCTCCCAAGGGTGGAGTGGGAGGAATATTGTTTATCTCTCAAAACCATAGCATTTCATTCAACACTAGAACTGAATAGGAATCAAATAATTTTTGTGAGTTGATGGCTCTCAAAATGATTTTGAGATTGGCCTATGATACTAGAGTTACGCATATCCAAATCTTTGGTGACTCACTCCTTGCAATACAATGGATTCACAAGGAAATAGCATTGAATAATTTCACACAACCTTTGTTTCATTATGTATAGACATTACTTTTAACTTTCTCACATATAGCTTTTTCACACATCTATAGGGACAAGAATAGGACAACAGATGGACCATCCAAAGCTAGCCTTGAGCTACACTGTGAAACCTAGTCGATTTAGTACAACAAGAAGGGCATATCTCTTAATATGCACATGGGCCTTGGTTATAATCTGTTTTTATATGATAGTTTAATGTATAAGTCTAAGAACTAATGTTGGAAACATAATGGTAGTATGAGCTTATTTTTGGGTCTTGTTGAAAGGATGAAAGAAAAATTTTGTAATTTTTGGTTACTTGTATAGAGAGTATTATGAAGATACATGTGAGATGAACATATTTGTAAAGGGCTAAAAGAGTTTTTTTGAAAACTCTTAGCATTTAATAAAATGTAATTTTGTTTCTACTAATAAAATTACATATTGTTTTCTTTGGCAACACAAAACAAAATGTAAAAAACCAACAAAATATACAACAAATCAGTTTTCACTATACGATGAAATTAGTGTTGATCACTAAAGTGAAAACCTATATATTTCATAGTTTTCATTGCAAATGACATTAAAAATAGTACCATGTAATCACATCCATCTAGCAACAAACACTAATGCCAAATAAATTCAAAGAGTAGTTATCTAGTGGAAATGAAGATATGTCAAGAACAAAATACCCTAGACTATATTTGCAAAATAAATGGTATTTTGAACTCAACTCATAGCCCTTGAAGGGTCATACAAGCTCTAAAGGTGATTATGTATAACACGTAATCATTGCTATTAATAATTGTATGATTCTCAAAGTGTAATCAGTTGAGCAAGATGACATCAAAGGAAGAAAGCCCAAAACTCTATAGCAAACGTATTTCCATGAAATTTGTGCACATGCCAACAAAATGCAAGTTGAGCTTAACCATTTGGTAGAGCTCCTAAAGCATTGGAGATTGGCCCTATGTTCCATAAACAAATAGATTTCACCTCAACAATAAAAAGCTAACTACAAAAGATGTCAAAGCAAAGCAAACAATGAGGACAAGTTTCAAAGTAAGAACTCAAACAACATACACCCCAAGCGGTGATTAGTGGGTGAACATTATGACGAACAACATAGGCCCCAAGTCATAATTAGTGAGTCAACATTATACTAGGAAAGAAAGAAATCACATGTAATTTGAAAGATGCAAACACAAATACAAATGTATAAGGTGTAATAAACCACCCAATTTGCAAAATCTTGAGACCCTCCATCAATAGTTTCCAACATAGTGCAGATAGATTCTCTCATGAGAATTAAATGTTTTTAGTGTTGGATTTATGTACTACTCTCATTTTTGTGTTTTTTGTATTATGGTGTTAGAAGAGTTATTTTTGTTTATGTATGTTGACCCCATTGAAAAATGACATTATGATTTTAAGTATCAAGCATTCTTCTCTAGTTTTACAAATTATGCATGTTCTCAAGAGCCTTTAGTAAGAATATATGTTTTCAAGATTATAATTTTTTATGCATAATCGATACTTTCAAGGAAGAACAATAAAAACAATTATAGGATTGTGCCTTTCTACATAAGTTGTGTAATTACAAAGTTTATAGCGTTGCATCCTTCTACATAAGTTGTGTATATACAATGTTTATAGAATTTTATCATTTTATAGAAGATGAAATTTGCTTCTATATAGATGGTAAGTATGTTGATCTTTTTTTTCATTATGAAAATCATGTTGACATTTTTTCATTATTCAACTTGATTTTTATTAAAAAAAAACCAACTGAATGGACTAAAATGTGTTAATTAGATTTATGTTTCGCTATCTAATCCACATACCTTCATTGTGAAGTATTTACAAAGCATGATGAAGCTCTTTAGCCCACTAGGTTTATTTATAATTTCTACAAAGTAAAGTTGATGCCTTGATTTATAATTTATAATTTCTAGAAAGAAAGGTTTATACCACTAATGCAATGTGATGGCTTATGACTTATAATTCACCACTAGTGTGATGTGATGGTTTATGACTTACAATTTCTACAAATGTTGGTTGATATCACTAGGATAGTGTGATGTGATAGATGACCATAATAATTTGTCATTGTCTTTTTTAAATGCAAATTATGTACATAGTAGTCGTAAGATTCTCACGACCGTTGCCATCCTCGCAAGTCTCACATATTACTTAATTCACCCACCAATTCACGCATTGATCCATTGCCTTCATCGTCGACCTCTGCATCATTCACGCACCCTGGAACCAGTAGGCGCTTGAACTATCTCGTACTTTTATTGTGAAGAACAACACACATGTACCTTGCCTGAGTTGTGTCGTGCCTTAATGGTTTTTTGTTGTTGCCCACGAAGTTCCTTGACTGAGCGTGGCTTCCTGACATCATCTACTTTATACTGAGCTTTGTTGTTGCCATCACCCTTACTTGAATTGACTTAGGAGTTGGACTGAAGAAGAAGGTTTTTAGGCATGTGGGTTTGAAGAGGCAGGTTGTCAGGCCTGTGGAATGAAGAATTAGGTTGTCAGGCATGTAAGAAAATCTCTCTAAGTGAGAGAGGTTGTTGGGAAAGTGATTTTCCCAGAGGGATCCCAACGACAACTAAAGTGCTCGGCGAATTCATGTCTGGCCTATTGTTGAAGCCCTGAAAGGGAAGTGGGGCAGCTGAAGGACTATTGAGCAGAGAAGGGGCACACTTCCTAGGGTGGGACAAGAATGTGGGGAATGAGAGGTTGTAGGCTATTAGTCTGAGTTGGCTCCTAGGATAAAATCCTTCCTATTGATCTGTGAGACTTTCATGTTGTCCTTGCCAAGCCTAGGAATCCCTTTCCCAGTGGAGTTTAGTCCTAGCTCAGGGGTAACCCACTGCTGAGTGTGATGAGCAGTGTGGTCTAAGGCTGGGAGGTTCGTGGAAGGACTACACGCAATTGGTGGTCATATATTAAAAGATAAGTACCAAATCTTTGTTCTTTGGATGATTTGTATCTTGAAATCAAGCCATAAGTTGTTAGAATTGTCTATGTATAATGTTTGTATGTTTTAATGTTATTTCCACATGAATAATGGCATGAACATAATGTTATAGATGTTTAATTGCATTAGATATATATGTATATAAATATACACTGTAACAGAGCATGGAATTCATTCGGTGGCATGGTGTGGCATGTCATTTTAAGGTTGAGAATGTCACAAATTGGGATCAGAGCTTTATTTTGGTAGCGTTGCTCGGCTTATTGGTGGATGGGGACGTTAAAAAATGGTATCAGAGCAAGGAGAGACGTCCAGGAAGTGGCATTTCCTGGCCTATTGGTGGCTGGGGACATTAGAAAATGGTATCAGAGCCATGGTTTCAACACTGAGCCTAGATGGGCCATGTTAGTGGAAGTTGAAGCAAAAGTTTCAGAAAAAAAAATTGTTGTCGAAAAGGACAAAATTCAAGTTCAGAGCCCATGGTTTCTACATAGAACCTGGATGGGCCATGAATGAGGAATTCAGAGTAAAATTCCAGATAATTTTGATGTGCAGAGTGCCAGAAGGGCATTGAGAGAACACTTGGACTATGTTCAGAAGCACAGAGGGTGTAATGGTTTAATAAATGGCCACAGAGAAAGAAACCACAACATACATGGTGATTGAGCCATAGGATTTGTCCGGGAGAAAGAGGATCCTTCCCAACAGTCAGTTATGAAGAAAAGTGCATGAAGGTTAACCTCCAAGTCATTCAGATTTCGTGACTTCGGTGAAAGTTATGGGTTCTAAGAGAAAGAGGGGTCAAAGCTCGAAGTTTCGAAGTTCTGAAGTCCTGAAGAGAATATACACCGTAGATCCGGGGGGGGTGTTCACCGTTGGATTTTATCAAGGACAGATCAGCTTGATTCAAGAGTTCAGTGCTTGGGAGAATTAGAGTGTGTTGATGTGAAAACTACCGAATCCTAAAGTCTTGAAGCAAAGGAGAAAAAGTGGCATGGAAGGATGATGTCACCAACAGTGATGTGGACCCTTCCTAGACATGCCACGTGCTACCACCTTGATTTTGAAAACTGTATTTATGGACCCCAGAGGGTAAGGAAGTTCCAAAGTGATGGGCTTGCTGACGTCACTTGAAATGAAGTGGACACAAGGGATGTGTGCCACGTATCAGTGAGTTAAGAACCATGGGATGATTGAAATACTAGTTAGAACATGACACGTGTCACCCATCTGATTGGGCCACATGTCCGCTTCTAATATTTCACCACGTGGCCCTCCTCTCGAGCATGGATGGTGGGACCCGTGATGGTCACAGTGGACACGTGGTGCCAGATCGTGAAGTCTGGATACTTGACACTCTGAAAGAAATGGTTCATAATGGAATGGCAAGAATAAATCCCCGAATTTCCATAGCGCCAAAGTAACGTGACGTGATGACGTCACCGGGGGTGACGTGGAAGTATTCGGAGACTCGTGGTTCGAGAAAATTGGGGTGTGCAAGGTGAAATCCTCTGAAGTCATGAGGCCCCGAAGCTCCGAATTCTTAAAGCTCTGAAGCTCCGAAGTTCCATAGCGAGTATCACTTGTTGGATGTTGAGAAGACGTGGACCATTGATCCACCTTACTTCACGAACTTTCCAATTCGACACTCCGAGAGATTTGTTGGGAATTTCTTTGGAAACCGCTGAAGCCTGAGTCCCCGAAGCTCTGATTCACCTCAGATCCAAGTAAGGAATGTGGACCCTAGATCCATCGTTCTTCGCATGTTTGTTAGTTCATTGTTATGTGATGTTTAGGACATGCAGAAAAAGGGAAACCTATGAATCTATGGAGCCTGAAGTTTCAAGGCTTCGGATAAGCGCTCAAAACATTAGCACTAGGTCACATCCATGGTCACATGTGAACCAAGGGCTGAAGAAAAGGGGCTAGTGCCTGAATTTTTTTGCAGAATAGGAGTTGGGATTAGAGATAAAAGCCTGAGAGGTTCTTGATCGACTAAGGCTTGCTAAAAATGGAGTCAGATATTATTTTGTTGAACCAGATTGGTTTATGTTATTCTGGAAAATTATTAACAAAAATAGCCTGACAAAAATTCAGTTGATTGCACATTTTGCATAATTAACAATTGTCAGAATTGACCAAATTGTTGCATAATGCGGAGAAATGGAGGAGGCATAGGATGCTTATAGTTCAAAGAATGAAGTTAGAGGAATGGATGTCCATTTGGGAGTTGAAGGAACAAACTCCAATGGGCATGGAGAAGAAATAGATAAAGATGTGGGCATGATGAAAATTATAAAATAATTGCAAAAAGAGGTCCAAATTCGCCGAGCAGATAAAAAAAATCTTATGAGATCTAGGGAGAAACAGGGAGACTTCAACATGAAGTTGATGCAGAGCATGTAAATAATAGAAAAGAAAATGGTTAAGGAGAGTGGTTCAAGAAAATAAGGAAGTTGCAGGTCTCATGATGACAAAAGAAGAACAACAAGTGTTAGCAAACATTACCAGCACTCCCCGAGGCATTCCAATTAGAGAGCACACAACAACTCAAGTCCATCCCCTATCAGGAAGAATAAGAGGTATAGGGTGGATGAGCTATGAGGAGAAATGAACAAAATCAGACCTCCTACATTTGATGGGGAGCACAAGAAGGATGAAGATGTAGAGACATGGTTGTTGGGCATGAAAAAGTATTTTTAATTGCATAATTATTATTCTCATGCAGAAGGAAGAATTTCCATCTATCAACTCAAAGGAAAGGAATCCATGTGGTGGGATCAGCTTGTGCAAGTGCAACGCATTAAAAAGAAAAATGTTACTAGGAGGGAATTCAAGAAGTATTTCGAAAAGAAATACTTGACTAAGAGATATTATGACAAGAAAATGAAAGAGTTCTTTGAAATCAAGCTTGGGAGTGTGACAATAGATGAATATGAAAGAAGGTTTTTGGAATTGTTGAAGTATGTTTCTTTCATCAAGGATGAGACAGTCAAGATTCAGAGGTATTTAAGTGGTTTTTCATCATTCATCAGTGACAAAATACAATATGATGATCCCAAAACATTGGAGGAGACCATAAGGTGAGCTAAGTGCCTATATGATCAACTAAAAGCAAGGCCAACTTTCCAAAAAGCTTGGGAAGACAAGAAGAAATTCAACATGGAACAGAGGAAGAAAGGAACTAATCCACCATTCTTCAGAAATAATCCTCAGGGACAACCAACTTATCGAGAACCCATAACGATTGAGACAGGTGGTAAAAGGAAAAGGTAACCACCTATTCAATGTTGGGGTTGTAAAGGTGTTACACATTATTTTCATCGCCACTATGACCATTAATGATGTAAACCTATATGTTTCCTTCAGAGGGGTCAGTGGCCTGAATTCATGAAGAAAGAAGGGAGAAGAACTTTTCCTGAGAGAAGAAATTGGATTTTCCTTTGTAAAAACCCTATTAAGGAGGATTTCTGCAGGCTGCTCTATACATTGGGTGTGGAAATGCCTGATTTCCGCAGGCTGCACTTTATCTAGGCTACAGAGTTTCCGTAGGCTGCATTACAGCTAGCGTGTGGTGGCCTCTTGTACGTGGGAAAAATGAGAATCTTCTCGATGCTTCTATAAGGATAAGCTTCTATGGTGAGGTGGCCTCCGAACAGTTTGGATCTTACTCGATTTCATGATTTAGTGGGATCATCCTAACATCCTTACCTTATCATGGAGAAAGTTAGTTGGATTGAGTTGGATTGAGCTTCGGAAATTTATGTTGGCTTTGAGCTTTGCTTTGTCAAGATAGATTATGAGTAGCTATCAGATACATAGTCTCAGAATCCATTGGAGAAATAAGTGTGTGGGAAGAAAGGAACTATTGGAAGGAACCTAACGACATCAAGGAATATGGTTGTATCTTTCTTCTACATTATATAATACAGTAGCATGTTTCTTCCCCATAAAATCATTCTCATTTTATTACATGACTCCTTGATCACATGTATAATATTTCATTGAGTATACTATTGTTGCTTTCACTTTGGTTGGTTTGTTTCGCTGCAGATCTGATATCACAAGAGCACCGGAGCGAAACAAGGACAACAGAGATATAAGGAAGTGATATATTAAGGTATGACATCCATTCCTTCTTTGGTAGTAAATTCAATGATTGTAACTTAAGGAAAGTGTCATGTCTTGTCTTGTTTTGTTCTAGATCTAGGTGGATCTAGGGAGATTATTTTATGTCCACATTTATCGATTTATCCTACAACAAAATTGGCGACCGTACTGGGGAATGGATTGTTTTCCTAGTTTACTTTGCTTTCTTGATTTTATTTATTGGGTTCTGTTTTCTGGGTCACTGGGAGATCTAGCTTGACTCTTTGACTATTAAATTTCACTGGAAAAACCTTCTTACTTTTTATTTTCTCATTTTTACTTTGATTTACGCACCTTGTTTTGAGGGACAGTGCGGTGACTTAGGATTTCCACACCCTACTTGTTTAGACCAGTGCAGAAAATCCGCACCCTACCCATATATGGCCTGTGGAAATCAGGGATTTTCGCACTGTGTTAGTCTACAGCCTGCGGAAATTGTGAAAATTTTGATTTTTGATGGTTTTTTCCTTACCCAGACCTTGGATTTGGTTTTGGGGTGAATTTTTGGGTTTGATTATGATTTGTTTACAGTCTGTTTGACAGCTTTGAAACTACTTTTAGCCATCTTTGCTTTGGTTTTTTTTTAAGGATTTGGTCTCTTGATTTGAGCGTCTTTCAATTACAAAGAATCGTTTTTCTTTAGAATTGTTTAGTGAAAGAATACTTCTTTTTCCTGAAAAAATCATGTTAAAAGAGAAACTTAGTTTGGGTTGTTTTTGTTTTGAAGTGATTTGCTATTTTTTCTAGTGTCTCTTTGAAACAAAAAATTGTAATTTCTTTCCTTATATTAGATTGGGGGCTTCCTTGCATTTGAATTAGTGAAATTGCATGATTCTTGACATTTGACTCGTCATTGGTGTGCAGTCTCTTTTTCTCATTTCTTGAGAATCTTGATATTGATGAGTTTAATATATTTTGGGACATTGTGTATATGGGAATGATAATTGTTTTTTCCTTCTCATAGCATATCTTTCATCGAAATGAAAAGATTGCATCTTCATCTCTTTGCATAAATTTTGAGTCGGTCAAAACACCATATTGTCCACGCCATTTTCCTTTTGAGTAACAACGGCCTTAAAAATAAAGCGCTTATAAAAATTGATTAGACATTTTTATATTTTCTGGTAGAAAACCTACATTAGATTAGTTGTGGGGCTTTGGAATAGGTGTGAAAGATAACTTTCCATAAACAAACATAGAATCTTGTGTTAGGGAGTGGTGAAATCCACTTATTACATTTTGTCCTTGGAAGCCCTTCTAACACAAGGGTCAATCACGAGGTCGCATTAAGACTGGAAGAGTTACTCACCCTGCTTTTTTGGTCTTGGTGTAGAGATTGTGTGTATTATGGGGGTCACTTGAAGGTATACCCACAATGATGAGTGGAAACCTTTCAAGTTGATTTCGGGATAGATACCCTGCCCTTGCGCATGGATCGGACGATCGACTGTTTCCCCAGGCATCACTGTAGTAATTGGTAACCTTACTGGCCTATCTCTTTAGGGTCTTTATGCAAGGTGACTGTGGAGGGGCAAGTCTTCACGGTACCTGGAATCGACGTTGGCCAAACTCACTCGGGCTCCTTGGAGGGTATACCCACGTTTATGTGTGGGAGATTGCACCAAGGCGTAAGTCTGTTAAGAAGGTCGTCAACGTAAATTTTACACCCACTCTATCTCATCCCTTTCTTACTTTTATCTCGCAAAGTTGAATTTCATCACCAACCAGTGTGCTCATTGTGAGAAGGTTTTGTTTGTTTGCTTGCTTCCTATATTTTTAACGTGTGTTGTTTGTTTTCCCTAGCAGACTCTAGTTTGGATTTTTTTTTAATGGCATCGGTTCCCGAAATGACCAATGAAGGAACCCCTGCTCCAGGGGAACCTTTTGTTTTTCCTTCTTATGGAAACATTGGTCCTCCTCACATCGCTACTTTGTGCCTTCTAGGTCTCACAATTGGATTTTTGGTGTGGTTGTTTTCCACTCAGGTAATACCAAATGAAGTAAGTGCTTCAGTCGTAAGAACTTCCCCCCAAGATCATCAACCTCATGTTGATCCTTGGCCTTCTTCACTAGTAATATATTCTTCACCTTATCCACTTGCAAGATCTTCTTCCATTTCATCTTCTTCGTCAAGTGAAAGCTCTGAAGCTAGTAACTCGGTGGATAAGAAGAAGAAGAAAAGGAAGAATAAGAAGAAGAAAAATAAACAAGGATCTAAAATTCCAACCACTGCCGGACGTGTTGGAAAGAAACCAGTTACTGTTGATCATGTTGGGAGTGTTGATGATGTCAATATCACCCAAACAACCCATAAACCCAGGTCCCCTTGTAGGCTTTGTAAGGGTAACCATCTTCTTAAGGATTTTTCTGGCCTATCCAAGGTTATAGAAGTATGGTTTACACACCCTCGCCAACCCATGTTGTCAGCCTCTGAACAACATGTTGATGACCTCCTATCAACTAGTCAAAATACCCTTGGGAAGAAAAAAAGTAGAGTCAAGTTTCCTTGTAGGTTATGTGGAGGGATTCATCAAACTCACCTTTGCCCTTATATGAACGAAGCTTTGAAATTACTAGAAGACATGATTGTTTCACCGCCTCAACTTCCAGCTGCTTATCGCAAGCTTTCTCTCAACCCACCTATAGTTGATGGAATGATCAATTTGGTTCCCCCATCAGTTAGTCTGGTTGATTAGGTATTCAATCTGGTCACGTCCTTAGTTGAACCGGTTGACAAAGTGGTTGATCTGATCCCATCCTCGGTCGATTCCATTCTCCCGTTAGAGAGTGTAACCCAAGTGGTCGATCCGATCCCATCCTCGATCAATCCCACTCTCCCGTTAGAGAGTGAAACCCAATCGGTTGATCCCTTTCCACCCATCGACCCCATTCTCCCCTTGGAGAATGAAACCCAAGTGGTCAATCTGATCTCATCATTGGTCGATCCTACTCTCTCGCTAGAGAGTAAACCCGATATTTCCCATGTTTTTCTTGTTGATACAGAATCTACCATGTCGAGGGGGGCATTCCTCCTCCTGTGGAACCTCCTCCAAGTAATGAGGCCATCCTTTTTAATTGGGGTGTGCTAACTGGATCTCGTCTTCCCTCTCATATTCCTTTCCAGATTACAGTACAGGTTTGTGGTTGAGACGTTCCTTAGACGCTGATAGATGAAGGTGCATCCATTAGTATTTTGTCCTCTATTTCTTGGAAAGCTTTGGGTTGTCCTCAGCTTACGTCGGTTATGCAAAATCTATTAGCTTTTAACAAAAGAACCAGTCAACCTTTAGGGATCCTTCCTCAATTTCCTGTAACTTTGGTAGGGAAAACTATCTTTATTGATGTTATGGTAGTCCAAGACCCCTTAGATTTCTCTTTACTCCTTGAGCGGGATTATGTCTATGCCATGAAAGCTATTGTGTCCACTCTTTTTCATGTGATATATTTCCCTTACGATGGAAGAATTGTGACTATTGATCAACTTTCATTCATCGGTCCTGATTGGATTACCTCCCTTACTGGTTCTTATATGCAGACGATATCGCCCTTGCCACATGTAAATTATGTGGCGTTGTCTCCCATGCCTTCCACTGTCGATGAAAATGACTTAGATACAGTAGTTGACATGGTGATCTCTTAGATAGGGTTTTTAGAGTCTGATCTATTTACCCCTATCGTGACCCTCAACATGGTGTCCTTCTAGAGTGTGTCTCTTTCATCTAGTGAAGATCTCTTGGAAGCCATGACCAAGTTTTATCCCTTGAGATGGTGTCCTTCCAGGGCACTGTCCTCTTAGAAGTCGGGATCAAGAAGAGAGATTTGAGCATGGTTTTCTGATTTCAATCTCATTAAAAAATGAAACCAGTTATGAGGATAGTTTTTCTTCTCTATGGAAACCTCGTTAAAAAATGAAACAGAGGTTATGAGCATAGTTCTTGTTTCTGTGTCAAGCTCATTAAAAAATGAAACAGTGGTCTGGGGATTACACCTAGAGGCTCGAGCATAGTTTTTCTTCTTTGTGGCAAGCTCGTTAAAAAATGAAATAGATTTGTTCCCCCTCTCTGTTTGAGTCAAGTCCTTCATCTAGTATTTGAAGCTTCATTTCATCTGCCTGTGATGTTGGATGAGATGAAGCTTGGGGGGAATATGCTTTCAGCCTTTGGACTTCATGCTAAAGTTATGTCTCTAGCTTCTTAAGCTGGGGACTAAGTACCAACCATGCATTGGGAAGTCACAAGCATAGTTTTTACTTCAGTTCAAGCTTGTGTAAAAATGAAACCAGGTCCAAGCATAGTTTTTGTTTAGTTTTTAAGCTTGTGTAAAAATAAAATCTATCCCAAGCATAGTTTTGTTTTGTTTTAAATCTTGC